>JAPFFH010000031.1:257607-274389 GCA_029030765.1 Salix suchowensis | reverse complement strand
TTGGATTTTCGGACAAATTGGTCCTGACTTCACGAGCCCCATTTCAAATGAGTATTAGCCTTAGATTTCTAACCTTGTTCTTATCCAATACCTTTTAGTTGGTATTAGACTTCAAATTTATGGGTAAAAGACTTTTTCCCCCAAAATGATAGAACTTGGTTTTTGGAGGGGGTGTTAGCCTTGGATTTTCAGACAAATTGGTCCTGACTTGACGAGCCCCATTTTAAATGATTATTAGCCTTAGATTTCTAACCTTGTTCATATTTAATACCTTTTAGTTGGTATTAGACTTCTAATTTATGGGTAATAGACTTTTCCCCCAAAAATAATTGAACTTGGTTTTTGGAGGGGGTGTTAGCCTTGGATTTTCGGACAAATTAGTCCTGACCGCACGAGCCCCATTTTAAATGAGTATTAGCCTTATATTTCTAACCTTGTTCATATCCAATCCCTTTTTGTTGGTATTAGACTTCAAATTTATGGGTAATAGACTTTTCCCCCAAACATGATTGAACTTGTTTTTTGGAGGGGGTGTTAGCCTTGGATTTTCGGACAAATTAGTCCTGACTGCACGAGCCCCATTTTAAATGAGTATTAGCCTTAGATTTCTAACCTTGTTCATATCCAATCCCTTTTTGTTGGTATTAGACTTCAAATTTATGGGTAATAGACTTTTCCCCCAAAAATGATAGAACTTGGTTTTTGGAGGGGGTGTTAGCCTTGGATTTTCGGACAAATTGGTCCTGACTTCATGAGCCCTATTTTAAATGAGTGTTAGCCTTAGATTTATAACCTTGTTCATATCCAAGTCCTTTTAGTTGGTATTAGACTTCAAATTTATGGGTAATAGACTTTTCCCCCAAAAATGATAGAACTTGGTTTTTGGAGGGGGTGTTAGCCTTGGACTTTCGGACAAATTGATCCTTATTCGACGAGCCCCATTTAAATGAGTATTAGCCTTAGATTTCTAACCTTGTTCATATCCAATCCCTTTTAGTTGGTATTAGACTTCAAATTTATGGGTAATAGACTTTTCCCCCAAACATGATTGAACTTGGTTTTTGGAGGGGGTAACGCCTTGGATTTTCGGATAAATTGGTCCTGACTTCACGAGCCCCATTTTAAATGAGTATTAGCCTTATATTTCTAACCTTGTTCATATCCAATCCCTTTTTTTTGGTATTAGACTTCAAATTTATGGGTAATAGACTTTTCACCCAAAAATGATAGAACTTGGTTTTTGGAGGGGGTGTTAGCCTTGGATTTTCGGACAAATTGGTCCTGACTTCACGAGCCCCATTTCAAATGAGTATTAGCCTTATATTTATAACCTTGTTCTTATCCAATACCTTTTAGTTGGTATTAGACTTCAAATTTATGGGTAAAAGACTTTTTCCCCCAAAATGATAGAACTTGGTTTTTGGAGGGGGTGTTAGCCTTGGATTTTCAGACAAATTAGTCCTGACTTGACGAGCCCCATTTTAAATGAGTATTAGCCTTAGATTTCTAACCTTGTTCATATTTAATACCTTTTAGTTGGTATTAGACTTCAAATTTATGGGTAATAGACTTTTCCCCCAAAAATGATTGAACTTGGTTTTTGGAGGGGGTGTTAGCCTTGGATTTTCGGACAAATTAGTCCTGACTGCACGAGCCCCATTTTAAATGAGTATTAGCCTTAGATTTCTAACCTTGTTCATATCCAATCCCTTTTTGTTGGTATTAGACTTCAAATTTATGGGTAATAGACTTTTCCCCCCAAAATGATAGAACTTGGTTTTTGAAGGGGGTGTTAGCCTTGGATTTTCGGACAAATTGGTCCTGACTCGACGATCCCCATTTTAAATGAGTATTAGCCTTAGATTCTAACCTTGTTCATATCCAATCCCTTTTAGTTGGTAGTAGACTTCAAATTTATGGGTAATAGACTTTTCCCCCCAAAATGATAGAACTTGGTTTTTGAAGGGGGTGTTAGCCTTGGATTTTCGGACAAATTGGTCCTGACTTCACGAGCACCATTTTAAATGAGTATTAGTCTTATATTTCTAACCTTGTTCTTATCCAATACCTTTTAGTTGGTATTAGACTTCAAATTAATGGGTAAAAGACTTTTTCCCCCAAAATGATAGAACTTGGTTTTTGGAGGGGGTGTTAGCCTTGGATTTTCGGACAAATTGGTCCTGACTCGACGAGCCCCATTTTAAATGAGTATTAGCCTTAGATTTCTAAGCTTGTTCATATCCAATACCTTTTAGTTGGTATTATACTTCAAATTTATGGGTAATAGACTTTTTCCCCAAAAATGATAGAACTTGGTTTTTGGAGGGGGTGTTAGCCTTGGACTTTCGGACAAATTGATCCTTATTCGACGAGCCCCATTTAAATGAGTATTAGCCTTTGATTTCTAACCTTGTTCATATCCAATCCTTTTTAGTTGGTATTAGACTTCAAATTTATGGGTAATAGACTTTTCCCCCAAACATGATTGAACTTGGTTTTTGGAGGGGGTGTTAGCCTTGGATTTTCGGACAAATTGGTCCTGACTTCATGAGCCCCATTTTAAATAAGTATTAGCCTTAGATTTATAACCTTGTTCACATACAAGCCCTTTTATTTGGTATTAGACTTCAAATTTATGGGTAATAGACTTTTCCCCCAAAAATGATAGAACTTGGTTTTTGGAGGGGGTGTTAGCCTTGGACATTCGGACAAATTGATCCTTATTCGACGAGCCCCATTTAAATGAGTATTAGCCTTAGATTTCTAACCTTGTTCATATCCAATCCCTTTTAGTTGGTATTAGACTTCAAATTTATGGGTAATAGACTTTTCCCCCAAACATGATTGAACTTGGTTTTTGGAGGGAGTGTTACCCTTGGATTTTCGGACAAATTGGTCTTGACTTCACGAGCCCCATTTTAAATGAGTATTTGCCTTAGATTTCTAACCTTGTTCATATCCAATCCCTTTTTGTTGGTATTAGACTTCAAATTTATGGGTAATAGACTTTTCCCCAAAAATGATAGAACTTGGTTTTTGGAGGGGGTGTTAGCCTTGGATTTTCGGACAAATTGGTCCTGACTTCACGAGCCCCATTTCAAATGAGTATTAGCCTTAGATTTCTAACCTTGTTCATATCCAATACCTTTTATTTGGTATTAGACTTCAAATTTATGGGTAATAGATTTTTCCCCCCAAAATGATAGAACTTGGTTTTTGGAGGGGGTGTTAGCCTTGGATTTTCGGACAAATTGGTCCTGACTTCATGAGCCCCATTTTAAATGAGTATTAGCCTTAGATTTATAACCTTGTTCATATCCAAGCCCTTTTAGTTGGTTTTAGACTTCAAATTTATGGGTAATAGACTTTTCCCCCAAAAATGATAGAACTTGGTTTTTGGAGGGGGTGTTAGCCTTGGACTTTCGGACAAATTGATCCTTATTCGACGAGCCCCATTTAAATGAGTATTAGCCTTAGATTTCTAACCTTGTTCATATCAAATCCCTTTTAGTTGGTATTAGACTTTAAATTTATGGGTAATAGACTTTTCCCCCAAACATGATTGAACTTGGTTTTTGGAGGGGGTGTTAGCCTTGGATTTTCGGACAAATTGGTCCTGACTTCACAAGCCCCATTTTAAATGAGTATTAGGCTTAGATTTCTAACCTTGTTCATATCCAATCCCTTTTTGTTGGTATTAGACTTCAAATTTATGGGTAATAGACTTTGCCCCCCAAAATGATAGAACTTGGTTTTTGGAGGGGGTGTTAGCCTTGGATTTTCGGACAAATTAGTCCTGACTTCACGAGCACCATTTTAAATGAGTATTAGTCTTATATTTCTAACCTTGTTCTTATCCAATACCTTTTAGTTGGTATTAGACTTCAAATTAATGGGTAAAAGACTTTTTCCCCCAAAATGATAGAACTTGGTTTTTTGAGGGGGTGTTAGCCTTGGATTTTCGGACAAATTGTTCCTGACTTCAGGAGCCCCATTTTAAATAAGTATTAGCCTTATATTTCTAACCTTGTTCATATACAAGCCCTTTTAGTTGGTTTTAGACTTCAAATTTATGGGTAATAGACTTTCCCCCCCAAAATGATAGAACTTGGTTTTTGGAGGGGGTGTTAGCCTTGGATTTTCGGACAAATTGGTCCTGACTTCATGAGCCCCATTTTAAATGAGTATTAGCCTTAGATTTATAACCTTGTTCACATACAAGCCCTTTTATTTGGTATTAGACTTCAAATTTATGGGTAATAGACTTTTCCCCCAAAAATGATAGAACTTGGTTTTTGGAGAGGGTGTTAGCCTTGGACATTCGGACAAATTGATCCTTATTCGACGAGCCCCATTTAAATGAGTATTAGCCTTAGATTTCTAACCTTGTTCATATCCAATCCCTTTTAGTTGGTATTAGACTTCAAATTTATGGGTAATAGACTTTTCCCCCAAACATGATTGAACTTGGTTTTTGGAGGGGGTGTTAGCCTTGGATTTTCGGACAAATTGATCCTTATTCGACGAGCCCCATTTAAGTGAGTATTAGCCTTATATTTCTAAACTTTTTCATATCCAATCCATTTTAGTTGGTATTAGACTTCAAATTTATGGGTAATAGACTTTTCCCCCCAAAATGATAGAACTTGGTTTTTGGAGGGGGTGTTAGCCTTGGATTTTCGGACAAATTGGTCCTGACTTCACGAGCACCATTTTAAATGAGTATTAGTCTTATATTTCTAACCTTGTTCTTATCCAATACCTTTTAGTTGGTATTAGACTTCAAATTAATGGGTAAAAGACTTTTTCCCCCAAAATGATAGAACTTGGTTTTTGGAGGGGGTGTTAGCCTTGGATTTTCGGACAAATTGTTCCTGACTTCAGGAGCCCCATTTTAAATGAGTATTAGCCTTAGATTTATAACCTTGTTCACATACAAGCCCTTTTATTTGGTATTAGACTTCAAATTTATGGGTAATAGACTTTTCCCCCAAAAATGATAGAACTTGGTTTTTGGAGGGGGTGTTAGCCTTGGACATTCGGACAAATTGATCCTTATTCGACGAGCCCCATTTAAATGAGTATTAGCCTTATATTTCTAACCTTGTTCATATCCAATACCTTTTAGTTGGTATTAGACTTCAAATTTATGGGTAATAGACTTTTCCCCCAAACATGATTGAACTTAGTTTTTGGAGGGGGTGTTAGCCTTGGATTTTCGGATAAATTGGTCCTGACTTCACGAGCCCCATTTTAAATGAGTATTAGCCTTAGATTTATAACCTTGTTCATATGCAATCCCTTTTAGTTGGTATTAGACTTCAAATTTATGGGTAATAGACTTTTCCCCCAAAAATGATTGAACTTGGTTTTTGGAGGGGGTGTTAGCCTTGGATTTTCGGACAAATTGGTCCTGACCTCACGAGCCCCATTTTAAATGAGTATTAGCCTTAGATTTCAAAACTCGTTCTTATCCAATACCTTTTAGTTGGTATTAGACTTCAAATTAATGGGTAAAAGACTTTTTCCCCCAAAATGATAGAACTTGGTTTTTGGAGGGGGTGTTAGCCTTGGATTTTCGGACAAATTGGTCCTGACTTGACGAGCCCCATTTTAAATGAGTATTAGCCTTATATTTCTAACCTTGTTCATATACAATCCCTTTTACTTGGTATTAGACTTCAAATTTATGGGTAATAGACTTTTCCCCCCAAAATGATAGAACTTGGTTTTTGGAGGGGGTGTTAGCCTTGGATTTTCGGACAAATTGGTCCTGACTTCATGAGCCCCATTTTAAATGAGTATTAGCCTTAGATTTATAACCTTGTTCACATACAAGCCCTTTTATTTGGTATTAGACTTCAAATTTATGGGTAATAGACTTTTCCCCCAAAAATGATAGAACTTGGTTTTTGGAGGGGGTGTTAGCCTTGGACATTCGGACAAATTGATCCTTATTCGACGAGCCCCATTTAAATGAGTATTAGCCTTATATTTCTAACCTTGTTCATATCCAATACCTTTTAGTTGGTATTAGACTTCAAATTTATGGGTAATAGACTTTTCCCCCAAACATGATTGAACTTGGTTTTTTGGAGGGGTGTTAGCCTTGGATTTTCGGACAAATTGGTCCTGACTTCACGAGCCCCATTTTAAATGAGTTTTAGTCTTATATTTCTAACCTTGTTCATATCCAATCCCTTTTTGTTGGTATTAGACTTCAAATTTATGGGTAATAGGCTTTTCCCCCCAAAATGATAGAACTTGGTTTTTGGAGGGGGTGTTAGCCTTGGATTTTCGGACAAATTGGTCCTGACTTCACGAGCACCATTTTAAATGAGTATTAGTCTTATATTTCTAACCTTGTTCTTATCCAATACCTTTTAGTTGGTATTAGACTTCAAATTAATGGGTACAAGACTTTTTCCCCCAAAATGATAGAACTTGGTTTTTGGAGGGGGTGTTAGCCTTGGATTTTCGGACAAATTGTTCTCGACTCGAGAGCCCCATTTTAAATGAGTATTAGCCTTATATTTCTAACCTTGTTCATATACAAGCCCTTTTACTTGGTATTAGACTTCAAATTTATGGGTAATAGACTTTTCCCCCCAAAATGATAGAACTTGGTTTTTGGAGGGGGTGTTAGCCTTAGATTTTCGGACAAATTGGTCTTGACTTCATGAGCCCCATTTTAAATGAGTATTAGCCTTAGATTTATAACCTTGTTCACATACAAGCCCTTTTATTTGGTATTAGACTTCAAATTTATGGGTAATAGACTTTTCCCCCAAAAATGATAGAACTTGGTTTTTGGAGGGGGTGTTAGCCTTGGACATTCGGACAAATTGATCCTTATTCGACGAGCCCCATTTAAATGAGTATTAGCCTTATATTTCTAACCCTTCATATCCAATACCTTTTAGTTGGTATTAGACTTCAAATTTATGGGTAATAGACTTTTCCCCCAAACATGATTGAACTTGGTTTTTGGAGGGGGTGTTAGCCTTGGATTTTCGGACAAATTGGTCCTGACTTCACGAGCCCCATTTTAAATGAGTATTAGCCTTAGATTTCTAACCTTGTTCATATCCAATCCCTTTTTGTTGGAATTAGACTTCAAATTTATGGGTAATAGACTTTTCCCCCCAAAATAATAGAACTTGGTTTTTGGAGGGGGTGTTAGCCTTGGATTTTCGGACAAATTGGTCCTGACTTCACGAGCACCATTTTAAATGAGTATTAGTCTTATATTTCTAACCTTGTTCTTATGCAATACCTTTTAGTTGGTATTAGACTTCAAATTAATGGGTAAAAGACTTTTTCCCCCAAAATGATAGAACTTGGTTTTTGGAGGGGGTGTTAGCCTTGGATTTTCGGACAAATTGTTCCTGACTTCAGGAGCCCCATTTTAAATGAGTATTAGCCTTATATTTATAACATTGTTCATATACAAGCCCTTTTACTTGGTATTAGACTTCAAATTTATGGGTAATAGACTTTTCCCCCCAAAATGATAGAACTTGGTATTTGGAGGGGGTGTTAGCCTTGGATTTTCGGACAAATTGGTCCTGACTTCACGAGCCCCATTTTAAATGAGTATTAGTCTTATATTTCTAACCTTGTTCATATCCAATCCCTTTTTGTTGGTATTAGACTTCAAATTTATGGGTAATAGACTTTTCCCCCCAAAATGATAGAACTTGGTTTTTGGAGGGGGTGTTAGCCTTGGATTTTCGGACAAATTGGTCGTGACTTCACGAGCACCATTTTAAATGAGTATTAGTCTTATATTTCTAACCTTGTTCATATCCAATCCCTTTTTGTTGGTATTAGACTTCAAATTTATAGGTAATAGACTTTTCCCCCCAAAATGATAGAACTTGGTTTTTGGAGGGGGTGTTAGCCTTGGATTTTTCGGACAAATTGGTCGTGACTTCACGAGCACCATTTTAAATGAGTATTAGTCTTATATTTCTAACCTTGTTCATATCCAATCCCTTTTTGTTGGTATTAGACTTCAAATTTATAGGTAATAGACTTTTCCCCCCAAAATGATAGAACTTGGTTTTTGGAGGGGGTGTTAGCCTTGGATTTTCGGACAAATTGGTCCTGACTTCACGAGCCCCATTTTAAATGAGTATTAGTCTTATATTTCTAACCTTGTTCATATCCAATCCCTTTTTTTTGGTATTAGACTTCAAATTTATGGGTAATAGACTTTTCCCCCCAAAATGATAGAACTTGGTTTTTGGAGGTGGTGTTAGCCTTGGATTTTCGGACAAATTGGTCGTGACTTCACGAGCACCATTTTAAATGAGTATTAGTCTTATATTTCTAACCTTGTTCTTATCCAATACCTTTTAGTTGGTATTAGACTTCAAATTAATGGGTAAAAGACTTTTTCCCCCAAAATGATAGAACTTGGTTTGGAGGGGGTGTTAGCCTTGGATTTTCGGACAAATTGTTCCTGACTTCAGGAGCCCCATTTTAAATGAGTATTAGCCTTATATTTCTAACCTTGTTCATATACAAGCCCTTTTACTTGGTATTAGACTTCAAATTTATGGGTAATAGACTTTTCCCCCAAAAATGATAGAACTTGGTTTTTGGAGGGGGTGTTAGCCTTGGACATTCGGACAAATTGATCCTTATTCGACGAGCCCCATTTAAATGAGTATTAGCCTTAGATTTCTAACCTTGTTCATATCCAATACCTTTTTTTTGGTATTAGAATTCAAATTTATGGGTAATAGACTTTTCCCCCCAAAATGATAGAACTTGGTTTTTGGAGGTGGTGTTAGCCTTGGATTTTCGGACAAATTGGTCCTGACTTCACGAGCACCATTTTAAATGAGTATTAGTCTTATATTTCTAACCTTGTTCTTATCCAATACCTTTTAGTTGGTATTAGACTTCAAATTAATGGGTAAAAGACTTTTTCCCCCAAAATGATAGAACTTGGTTTTTGGAGGGGGTGTTAGCCTTGGATTTTCGGACAAATTGTTCCTGACTCGACGAGCCCCATTTTAAATGTGTATTAGCCTTAGATTTCTAACCTTGTTCATATCCAATCCCTTGTAGTTGGTATTAGACTTCAAATTTATGGGTAATAGACTTTTCCCCCAAACATGATTGAACTTCGTTTTTGGAGGGGGTGTTAGCCTTGGATTTTCGGACAAATTGGTCCTGCCTCGACGAGACCCATTTTAAATAAGTATTAGCCTTAGATTTCTAACCTTGTTCATATCCAATCCCTTTTAGTTGGTATTAGACTTCAAATTTATGATTAATAGACTTTTCCCCTCAAAATGATAGAACTTGGTTTTTGGAGGGGGTGTTAGCCTTGGATTTTCGGACAAATTGGTCCTGCCTCGACGAGACCCATTTTAAATAAGTATTAGCCTTAGATTTCTAACCTTGTTCATATCCAATCCCTTTTAGTTGGTATTAGACTTCAAATTTATGATTAATAGACTTTTCCCCTCAAAATGATAGAACTTGGATTTTGGAGGGGGTGTTAGCCTTGGATTTTCGGACAAATTGGTCCTGACTTCACGAGCACCATTTTAAATGAGTATTAGTCTTATATTTCTAACCTTGTTCTTATCCAATACCTTTTAGTTGGTATTAGACTTCAAATTAATGGGTACAAGACTTTTTCCCCCAAAATGATAGAACTTGGTTTTTGGAGGGGGTGTTAGCCTTGGATTTTCGGACAAATTGTTCCTGACTTCAGGAGCCCCATTTTAAATGAGTATTAGCCTTATATTTCTAACCTTGTTCATATACAAGCCCTTTTACTTGGTATTAGACTTCAAATTTATGGGTAATAGACTTTTCCCCCCAAAATGATAGAACTTGGTTTTTGGAGGGGGTGTTAGCCTTGGATTTTCAAACAAATTGGTCCTGACTTGACGAGCCCCATTTTAAATGAGTATTAGCCTTAGATTTCTAAGCTTGTTCATATCCAATACCTTTTAGTTGGTATTATACTTCAAATTTATGGGTAATAGACTTTTCCCCCAAAAATGATAGAACTTGGTTTTTGGAGGGGGTGTTAGCCTTGGACTTTCGGACAAATTGATCCTTATTCGACGAGCCCCATTTAAATGAGTATTAGCCTTATATTTCTAACCTTGTTCATATCCAATCCCTTTTAGTTGGTATTAGACTTCAAATTTATGGGTAATAGACTTTTCCCCCAAACATGATTGAACTTGGTTTTTGGAGGGGGTGTTAGCCTTGGATTTTCGGATAAATTGGTCCTGACTTCACGAGCCCCATTTTAAATGAGTATTAGCCTTAGATTTCTAACCTTGTTCATATCCAATCCCTTTTTTTTTGGTTTTAGACTTCAAATTTATGGGTAATAGACTTTTCACCCGAAAATGATAGAACTTGGTTTTTGGAGGGGGTGTTAGCCTTAGATTTTCGGACAAATTGGTCCTGACTTCACGAGCCCTATTTCAAATGAGTATTAGCCTTAGATTTCTAACCTTGTTCTTATCCAATACCTTTTAGTTGGTATTAGACTTCAAATTTATGGGTAAAAGACTTTTTTCCCCCAAAATGATAGAACTTGGTTTTTGAAGGGGGTGTTAGCCTTGGATTTTCGGACAAATTGGTCCTGACTCGACGATCCCCATTTTAAATGAGTATTAGCCTTAGATTTCTAACCTTGTTCATATCCAATCCCTTTTAGTTTGTATTAGACTTCAAATTTATGGGTAATAGACTTTTCCCCCCAAAATGATAGAACTTGGTTTTTGAAGGGGGTGTTAGCCTTGGATTTTCGGACAAATTGGTCCTGACTTCACGAGCACCATTTTAAATGAGTATTAGTCTTATATTTCTAACCTTGTTCTTATCCAATACCTTTTAGTTGGTATTAGACTTCAAATTAATGGGTAAAAGACTTTTTCCCCCCAAAATGATAGAACTTGGTTTTTGGAGGGGGTGTTAGCCTTGGATTTTCTGGACAAATTGGTCCTGACTCGACGAGCCCCATTTTAAATGAGTATTAGCCTTAGATTTCTAAGCCTGTTCATATCTAATACCTTTTAGTTGGTATTATACTTCAAATTTATGGGTAATAGACTTTTCCCCCAAAAATGATAGAACTTGGTTTTTGGAGGGGGTGTTAGCCTTGGACTTTCGGACAAATTGATCCTTATTCGACGAGCCCCATTTAAATGAGTATTAGCCTTAGATTTCTAACCTTTTTCATATACAATCCCTTTTAGTTGGTATTAGACTTCAAATTTATGGGTAATAGACTTTTCCCCGAAACATGATTGAACTTGGTTTTTGGAGGGGGTGTTAGCCTTGGATTTTCGGATAAATTGGTCCTGACTTCACGAGCCCCATTTTAAATGAGTATTAGCCTTAGATTTCTAACCTAGTTCATATCCAATCCCTTTTTGTTGGTATTAGACTTCAAATTTATGGGTAATAGACTTTTCCCCCCAAAATGATAGAACTTGGTTTTTGGAGGGGGTGCTAGCCTTGGATTTTCGGACAAATTGGTCCTGACTTCACGAGCACCATTTTAAATGAGTATTAGTCTTATATTTCTAACCTTGTTCTTATCCAATACCTTTTAGTTGGTATTAGACTTCAAATTAATGGGTAAAAGACTTTTTCCCCCAAAATGATAGAACTTGGTTTTTGAAGGGGGTGTTAGCCTTGGATTTTCGGACAAATTGGTCCTGACTCGACGATCCCCATTTTAAATGAGTATTAGCCTTAGATTTCTAACCTTGTTCATATCCAATCCCTTTTAGTTTGTATTAGACTTCAAATTTATGGGTAATAGACTTTTCCCCCCAAAATGATAGAACTTGGTTTTTGAAGGGGGTGTTAGCCTTGGATTTTCGGACAAATTGGTCCTGACTTCACGAGCACCATTTTAAATGAGTATTAGTCTTATATTTCTAACCTTGTTCTTATCCAATACCTTTTAGTTGGTATTAGACTTCAAATTAATGGGTAAAAGACTTTTTCCCCCAAAATGATAGAACTTGGTTTTTGGAGGGGGTGTTAGCCTTGGATTTTCGGACAAATTGGTCCTGACTCGACGAGCCCCATTTTAAATGAGTATTAGCCTTAGATTTCTAAGCCTGTTCATATCTAATACCTTTTAGTTGGTATTATACTTCAAATTTATGGGTAATAGACTTTTCCCCCAAAAATGATAGAACTTGGTTTTTGGAGGGGGTGTTAGCCTTGGACTTTCGGACAAATTGATCCTTATTCGACGAGCCCCATTTAAATGAGTATTAGCCTTAGATTTCTAACCTTTTTCATATACAATCCCTTTTAGTTGGTATTAGACTTCAAATTTATGGGTAATAGACTTTTCCCCCCAAACATGATTGAACTTGGTTTTTGGAGGGGGTGTTAGCCTTGGATTTTCGGATAAATTGGTCCTGACTTCACGAGCCCCATTTTAAATGAGTATTAGCCTTAGATTTCTAACCTTGTTCATATCCAATCCCTTTTTGTTGGTATTAGACTTCAAATTTATGGGTAATAGACTTTTCACCCGAAAATGATAGAACTTGGTTTTTGGAGGGGGTGTTAGCCTTGGATTTTCGGACAAATTGGTCCTGACTTCACGAGCCCCATTTCAAATGAGTATTAGCCTTAGATTTCTAACCTTGTTCTTATCCAATACCTTTTAGTTGGTATTAGACTTCAAATTTATGGGTAAAAGACTTTTCCCCCCAAAATGATAGAACTTGGTTTTTGGAGGGGGTGTTAGCCTTGGATTTTCGGACAAATTGGTCCTGACTTCACGAGCCCCATTTTAAATGAGTATTAGCCTTAGATTTCTAACCTTGTTCATATCCAATCCCTTTTTGTTGGTATTAGACTTCAAATTTATGGGTAATAGACTTTTCCCCCCAAAATGATAGAACTTGGTTTTTGGAGGCGGTGTTAGCCTTGGATTTTCGGACAAATTGGTCCTGACTTCACGAGCACCATTTTAAATGAGTATTAGTCTTATATTTCTAACCTTGTTCTTATCCAATACCTTTTAGTTGGTATTAGACTTCAAATTAATGGGTAAAAGACTTTTTCCCCCAAAATGATAGAACTTGGTTTTTGGAGGGGGTGTTAGCCTTGGATTTTCGGACAAATTGTTCCTGACTCGACGAGCCCCATTTTAAATGTGTATTAGCCTTAGATTTCTAACCTTGTTCATATCCAATCCCTTGTAGTTGGTATTAGACTTCAAATTTATGGGTAATAGACTTTTCCCCCAAACATGATTGAACTTCGTTTTTGGAGGGGGTGTTAGCCTTGGATTTTCGGACAAATTGGTCCTGCCTCGACGAGACCCATTTTAAATAAGTATTAGCCTTAGATTTCTAACCTTGTTCATATCCAATCCCTTTTAGTTGGTATTAGACTTCAAATTTATGATTAATAGACTTTTCCCCTCAAAATGATAGAACTTGGTTTTTGGAGGGGGTGTTAGCCTTGGATTTTCGGACAAATTGGTCCTGCCTCGACGAGACCCATTTTAAATAAGTATTAGCCTTAGATTTCTAACCTTGTTCATATCCAATCCCTTTTAGTTGGTATTAGACTTCAAATTTATGATTAATAGACTTTTCCCCTCAAAATGATAGAACTTGGATTTTGGAGGGGGTGTTAGCCTTGGATTTTCGGACAAATTGGTCCTGACTTCACGAGCACCATTTTAAATGAGTATTAGTCTTATATTTCTAACCTTGTTCTTATCCAATACCTTTTAGTTGGTATTAGACTTCAAATTAATGGGTACAAGACTTTTTCCCCCAAAATGATAGAACTTGGTTTTTGGAGGGGGTGTTAGCCTTGGATTTTCGGACAAATTGTTCTCGACTTGAGAGCCCCATTTTAAATGAGTATTAGCCTTATATTTCTAACCTTGTTCATATACAAGCCCTTTTACTTGGTATTAGACTTCAAATTTATGGGTAATAGACTTTTCCCCCCAAAATGATAGAACTTGGTTTTTGGAGGGGGTGTTAGCCTTGGATTTTCAAACAAATTGGTCCTGACTTGACGAGCCCCATTTTAAATGAGTATTAGCCTTAGATTTCTAAGCTTGTTCATATCCAATACCTTTTAGTTGGTATTATACTTCAAATTTATGGGTAATAGACTTTTCCCCCAAAAATGATAGAACTTGGTTTTTGGAGGGGGTGTTAGCCTTGGACTTTCGGACAAATTGATCCTTATTCGACGAGCCCCATTTAAATGAGTATTAGCCTTATATTTCTAACCTTGTTCATATCCAATCCCTTTTAGTTGGTATTAGACTTCAAATTTATGGGTAATACACTTTTCCCCCAAACATGATTGAACTTGGTTTTTTGGAGGGGGTGTTAGCCTTGGATTTTTGGACAAATTGGTCCTGACTTCACGAGCACCATTTTAAATGAGTATTAGCCTTAGATTTCTAACCTTGTTCATATCCAATCCCTTTTTTTTTGGTTTTAGACTTCAAATTTATGGGTAATAGACTTTTCACCCGAAAATGATAGAACTTGGTTTTTGGAGGGGGTGTTAGCCTTGGATTTTCGGACAAATTGGTCCTGACTTCACGAGCCCTATTTCAAATGAGTATTAGCCTTAGATTTCTAACCTTGTTCTTATCCAATACCTTTTAGTTGGTATTAGACTTCAAATTTATGGGTAAAAGACTTTTTTCCCCCAAAATGATAGAACTTGGTTTTTGGAGGGGGTGTTAGCCTTGGATTTTCGGACAAATTGGTCCTGACTTCACGAGCCCCATTTTAAATGAGTATTAGCCTTAGATTTCTAACCTAGTTCATATCCAATCCCTTTTTGTTGGTATTAGACTTCAAATTTATGGGTAATAGACTTTTCCCCCCAAAATGATAGAACTTGGTTTTTGGAGGGGGTGTTAGCCTTGGATTTTCGGACAAATTGGTCCTGACTTCACGAGCACCATTTTAAATGAGTATTAGTCTTATATTTCTAACCTTGTTCTTATCCAATACCTTTTAGTTGGTATTAGACTTCAAATTAATGGGTAAAAGACTTTTTCCCCCAAAATGATAGAACTTGGTTTTTGAAGGGGGTGTTAGCCTTGGATTTTCGGACAAATTGGTCCTGACTCGACGATCCCCATTTTAAATGAGTATTAGCCTTAGATTTCTAACCTTGTTCATATCCAATCCCTTTTAGTTTGTATTAGACTTCAAATTTATGGGTAATAGACTTTTCCCCCCCAAAAATGATAGAACTTGGTTTTTGAAGGGGGTGTTAGCCTTGGATTTTCGGACAAATTGGTCCCGACTTCACGAGCACCATTTTAAATGAGTATTAGTCTTATATTTCTAACCTTGTTCTTATCCAATACCTTTTAGTTGGTATTAGACTTCAAATTAATGGGTAAAAGACTTTTTCCCCCCAAAAATGATAGAACTTGGTTTTTGGAGGGGGTGTTAGCCTTGGATTTTCTGGGACAAATTGGTCCCGACTCGACGAGCCCCATTTTAAATGAGTATTAGCCTTAGATTTCTAAGCCTGTTCATATCTAATACCTTTTAGTTGGTATTATACTTCAAATTTATGGGTAATAGACTTTTCCCCCAAAAATGATAGAACTTGGTTTTTGGAGGGGGTGTTAGCCTTGGACTTTCGGACAAATTGATCCTTATTCGACGAGCCCCATTTAAATGAGTATTAGCCTTAGATTTCTAACCTTTTTCATATACAATCCCTTTTAGTTGGTATTAGACTTCAAATTTATGGGTAATAGACTTTTCCCCTGAAACATGATTGAACTTGGTTTTTGGAGGGGGTGTTAGCCTTGGATTTTCGGATAAATTGGTCCCCGACTTCACGAGCCCCATTTTAAATGAGTATTAGCCTTAGATTTCTAACCTTGTTCATATCCAATCCCTTTTTTTTTGGTTTTAGACTTCAAATTTATGGGTAATAGACTTTTCACCCGAAAATGATAGAACTTGGTTTTTGGAGGGGGTGTTAGCCTTGGATTTTCGGACAAATTGGTCCCGACTTCACGAGCCCCTATTTCAAATGAGTATTAGCCTTAGATTTCTAACCTTGTTCTTATCCAATACCTTTTAGTTGGTATTAGACTTCAAATTTATGGGTAAAAGACTTTTTCCCCCCAAAATGATAGAACTTGGTTTTTTGGAGGGGGTGTTAGCCTTGGATTTTCGGACAAATTGGTCCTGACTTCACGAGCCCCATTTTAAATGAGTATTAGCCTTAGATTTCTAACCTAGTTCATATCCAATCCCTTTTTGTTGGTATTAGACTTCAAATTTATGGGTAATAGACTTTTCCCCCCAAAATGATAGAACTTGGTTTTTGGAGGGGGTGCTAGCCTTGGATTTTCGGACAAATTGGTCCTGACTTCACGAGCACCATTTTAAATGAGTATTAGTCTTATATTTCTAACCTTGTTCATATCCAATCCCTTTTTGTTGGTATTAGACTTCAAATTTATGGGTAAAAGACTTTTTTCCCCCAAAATGATAGAACTTGGTTTTTGGAGGGGGTGTTAGCCTTGGATTTTCGGACAAATTGGTCCTGACTTCACGAGCCCCATTTTAAATGAGTATTAGCCTTAGATTTCTAACCTAGTTCATATCCAATCCCTTTTTGTTGGTATTAGACTTCAAATTTATGGGTAATAGACTTTTCCCCCCAAAATGATAGAACTTGGTTTTTTGGAGGGGGTGTTAGCCTTGGATTTTCTGGACAAATTGGTCCCGACTTCACGAGCACCAT
>JAPFFH010000031.1:170130-257107 GCA_029030765.1 Salix suchowensis | reverse complement strand
AATACTCATTTAAAATGGCGCTCGTCGAGTCAGGGACCAATTTGTTCGAAAAATCCAAGGCTAACACCCCTCCAAAAACCAAGTTCAATCATTTTTGAGGGAAAAGTCTATTACCCATAAATTTCAAGTCTAATACCAACTAAAAGGTATTTTATATGAACAAGGTTAGAAATATAAGGCTAATACTCATTTAAAATGGGGCTCGTCGAGTCGGGGACCAATTTGTCCGAAAAATCCAAGGCTAGCACCCTTTCCAAAAACCAAGTTCTATCATTTCGGGGGGAAAAGTCTATTACCCATAAATTTGAAGTCTAATACCAACTAAAAGGGATTGGATATGAACAAGGTTATAAATATAAGGCTAATACTCATTTAAAATGGGGCTCGTCAAGTCAGGACCAATTTGTCTGAAAATCCAAGGCTAACACCCCCTCCAAAAACAAAGTTCTATCATTTTGGGGGGAATAGTCTATTATCCATAAATTTGAATTCTAATACCAACAAAAAGGGATTGGATATGAACAAGGTTAGAAATCTAAGGCTAATACCCATTTAAAATGGGGCTCGTCGAGTCAGGGCCAATTTGTCCGAAAATCCAAGGCTAACACCCCCTCCAAAAACCAAGTTCAATCATTTTTGGGGGAAAAGTCTATTACCCATAACTTTGAAGTCTAATACCAACTAAAAGGTATTGGATATGAACAAGGTTAGAAATCTAAGGCTAATACTCGTTTAAAATGGTGCTCGTGAAGTCGGGACCAATTTGTCCGAAAAATCCAAGGCTAACACCCCCTCCAAAAACCAAGTTCCATCATTTTGGGGGGAAAAGTCTATTACCCATAAATTTGAAGTCTAATACCAACTAAAAGGGATTGGATATGAACAAGGTTAGAAATCTAAGGCTAATACCCATTTAAAATGGGGCTCGTCGAGTCAGGGCCAATTTGTCCGAAAATCCAAGGCTAACACCCCCTCCAAAAACCAAGTTCAATCATTTTTGGGGGAAAAGTCTATTACCCATAACTTTGAAGTCTAATACCAACTAAAAGGTATTGGATATGAACAAGGTTAGAAATCTAAGGCTAATACTCGTTTAAAATGGTGCTCGTGAAGTCAGGACCAATTTGTCTGAAAATCCAAGGCTAACACCCCCTCCAAAAACCAAGTTCCATCATTTTGGGGGGAAAAGTCTATTACCCATAAATTTGAAGTCTAATACCAACTAAAAGGTATTGGATATGAACAAGGTTAGAAATATAAGGCTAATACTCATTTAAAATGGGGCTCGTCAAGTCAGGACCAATTTGTCTGAAAATCCAAGGCTAACAGCCCCTCCAAAAACCAAGTTCCATCATTTTGGGGGGAAAAAGTCTATTACCCATAAATTTGAAGTCTAATACCAACTAAAAGGGCTTGGATATGAACAAGGTTAGAAATATAAGGCTAATACTCATTTAAAATGGGGCTCGTCAAGTCAAGACCAATTTGTCCGAAAATCCAAGGCTAACACCCCCTCCAAAAACCAAGTTCTATCATTTTGGGGGGAAAAGTCTATTACCCATAAATTTGAAGTCTAATACCAACTAAAAGGTATTGGATATGAACAAGGTTAGAAATATAAGGCTAATACTCATTTAAAATGGGGCTCGTCAAGTCAGGACCAATTTGTCAGAAAATCAATTCTAACACCCCCTCCAAAAACCAAGTTCCATCATTTTGGGGGGAAAAGTCTATTACCCATAAATTTGAAGTCTAATACCAAAAAAAAGGGATTGGATATGAATAAGGTTATAAATATAAGGCTAATACTCATTTAAAATGGGGCTCATGAAGTCAGGACTAATTTATCCGAAAATCCAAGGCTAACACCCCCTCCAAAAACCAAGTTCAATCATGTTTGGGGGAAAAGTCTATTACCCATAAATTTGAAATCTAATACCAACTAAAAGGGATTGGATATGAACAAGGTTAGAAATCTAAGGCTAATACTCATTTAAATGGGGCTCGTCGAATAAGGATCAATTTGTCCGAAAGTCCAAGGCTAACACCCCCTCCAAAAACCAAGTTCTATCATTTTTGGGGGAAAACTCTATTACCCATAAATTTGAAGTCTAATACCAACTAAAAGGTATTGGATATGAACAAGGTTATAAATCTAAGGCTAATACTCATTTAAAATGGCGCTCGTCGAGTCAGGACCAATTTGTTCGAAAATCCAAGGCTAACACCCCCTCCAAAAACCAAGTTCAATCATTTTTGAGGGAAAAGTCTATTACCCATAAATTTCAAGTCTAATACCAACTAAAAGGTATTTTATATGAACAAGGTTAGAAATATAAGGCTAATACTCATTTAAAATGGGGCTCGTCGAGTCAGGACCAATTTGTCCGAAAATCCAAGGCTAGCACCCTTTCCAAAAACCAAGTTCTATCATTTCGGGGGGAAAAGTCTATTACCCATAAATTTGAAGTCTAATACCAACTAAAAGGGATTGGATATGAACAAGGTTATAAATATAAGGCTAATACTCATTTAAAATGGGGCTCGTCCAGTCAGGACCAATTTGTCTGAAAATCCAAGGCTAACACCCCCTCCAAAAACCAAGTTCTATCATTTTGGGGGGAATAGTCTATTATCCATAAATTTGAATTCTAATACCAACAAAAAGGGATTGGATATGAACAAGGTTAGAAATCTAAGGCTAATACCCATTTAAAATGGGGCTCGTCGAGTCAGGACCAATTTGTCCAAAAATCCAAGGCTAACACCCCCTCCAAAAACCAAGTTCAATCATTTTTGGGGGAAAAGTCTATTACCCATAACTTTGAAGACTAATACCAACTAAAAGGTATTGGATATGAACAAGGTTAGAAATATAAGGCTAATACTCATTTAAAATGGTGCTCGTGAAGTCAGGACCAATTTGTCCGAAAATCCAAGGCTAACACCCCCTCCAAAAACCAAGTTCTATCATTTTGGGGGGAAAAGTCTATTACCCTTAAATTTGAAGTCTAATACCAACTAAAAGGTATTGGATATGAACAAGGTTATAAATATAAGGCTAATACTCATTTAAAATGGGGCTGGTCAAGTCAGGACCAATTTGTCTGAAAATCCAAGGCTAACACCCCCTCCAAAAACCAAGTTCCATCATTTTGGGGGGAAAATGTCTATTACCCATAAATTTGAAGTCTAATACCAACTAAAAGGGCTTGGATATGAACAAGGTTAGAAATATAAGGCTAATACTCATTTAAAATGGGGCTCGTCAAGTCAAGACCAATTTGTCCGAAAATCCAAGGCTAACACCCCCTCCAAAAACCAAGTTCTATCATTTTGGGGGGAAAAGTCTATTACCCATAAATTTGAAGTCTAATACCAACTAAAAGGTATTGGATATGAAAAAGGTTAGAAATATAAGGCTAATACTCATTTAAAATGGGGCTCGTCAAGTCAGGACCAATTTGTTAGAAAATCAAGGCTAACACCCCCTCCAAAAACCAAGTTCCATCATTTTGGGGGGAAAAGTCTATTACCCATAAATTTGAAGTCTAATACCAAAAAAAATGGATTGGATATGAACAAGGTTAGAAATATAAGGCTAATACTCATTTAAAATGGGGCTCATGAAGTCAGGACCAATTTATCCGAAAATCCAAGGCTAACACCTCCTCCAAAAACCAAGTTCAATCATGTTTTGGGGAAAAGTCTATTACCCATAAATTTGAAGTCTAATACCAACTAAAAGGTATTGGATATGAACAATGCTAGAAATCTAAGGCTATTACTCATTTAAAATGGGGCTCGTCGAGTCAGGACCAATTTGTCCGAAAATCCAAGGCTAACACCCTTTCCAAAAACCAAGTTCTATCATTTTTGGGGAAAAGATCTATTACCCATAAATTTGAAGTCTAATACCAACTAAAAGGTATTGGATATGAACAAGGTTAGAAATCTAAGGCTAATACTCATTTAAAATGTCGCTCGTCGAGTCAGGACCAATTTGTTCGAAAATCCAAGGCTAACACCCCCTCCAAAACCAAGTTCAATCATTTTTGAGGGAAAAGTCTATTACCCATAAATTTCAAGTCTAATACCAACTAAAAGGTATTGTATATGAACAAGGTTAGAAATATAAGGCTAATACTCATTTAAAATGGGGCTCGTCGAGTCAGGACCAATTTGTCCGAAAATCCAAGGCTAACACCCCCACCAAAAACCAAGTTCTATCATTTCGGGGGGAAAAGTCTATTACCCATAAATTTGAAGTCTAATAACAACTAAAAGGGATTGGATATGAACAAGGTTAGAAATCTAAGGCTAATACTAATTTAAATGGGGCTCGTCGAATAAGGATCAATTTGTCCGAAAATCCAAGGCTAACACCCCCTCCAAAAACCAAGTTTTATCATTTTTGGGGGAAAAGTCTATTACCCATAAATTTGAAGTCTAATACCAACTAAAACGTATTGGATATGAACAATGTTACAAATCTAAGGCTATTACTCATTTAAAATGGGGCTCGTCGAGTCAGGACCAATTTGTCCGAAAATCCAAGGATAACACCCTTTCCAAAAACCAAGTTCTATCATTTTTGGGGGAAAAGTCTATTACCCATAAATTTGAAGTCTAATACCAACTAAAAGGTATTGGATATGAACAAGGTTAGAAATATAAGGCTAATACTCATTTAAAATGGGGCTCGTCAAGTCAGGACCAATTTGTCTGAAAATCCAAGGCTAACACCCCCTCCAAAAACCAAGTTCTATCATTTTGGGGGAAAAGTCTATTACCCATAAATTTGAAATTTAATACCAAATACAAGGTATTGGATATGAACAAGGTTAGAAATATAATGCTAATACTCAATTAAAATGGGGCTCGTCAAGTCAGGACCAATTTGTCTGAAAATCCAAGGCTAACACCCCCTCCAAAAACCAAGTTCTATCATTTTGGGGGAAAAGTCTATTACCCATAAATTTGAAGTCTAATACAAACAAAAAGAGTTGGATATGAACAAGGTTAAAAATATAAGGCTAATACACATTTAAAATGGGGCTCATCGAGTCAGGACCAATTTGACCGAAAATCCAAGGCTAACACCCCCTCCAAAAACCAAGTTCAATCATTTTTTAGGGAAAAGTCTATTACCCATAAATTTCAAGTCTAATACCAACTAAAAGGTATTGTATATGAACAAGGTTAGAAATATAAGGCTAATACTCATTTAAAATGGGGCTCGTCGAGTCAGGACCAATTTGTCCGAAAATCCAAGGCTAACACCCCCACCAAAAACCAATTTCTATCATTTCGGAGGGAAAAGTCTATTACCCATAAATTTGAAGTCTAATACCAACTAAAAGGGATTAGATATGAACAAGGTTAGAAATCTAAGGTTAATACTCATTTAAATGGGGCTCGTCAGGTCAGGACCAATTTGTCTGAAAATCCAAGGCTAACACCCACTCCAAAAACCAAGTTCTATCATTTGGGGGGAAAAGTCTATTACCCATAAATTTGAAGTCTAATACCAAATACAAGGTATTGGATATAAATAAGGTTAGAAATCTAAGGCTAATACTCGTTTAAAATGGGGCTCGTCAAGTCAGGACCAATTTGTCTGAAAATCCAAGGCTAACACCCCCTCCAAAAACCAAGTTCTATCATTTTGGGGGAAAAGTCTATTACCCATAAATTTGAAGTCTAATACAAACAAAAAGAGTTGGATATGAACAAGGTTAAAAATCTAAGGCTAATACTCATTTAAAATGGGGCTCGTCGAGTCAGGACCAATTTGACCGAAAATCCAAGGCTAACACCCCCTCCAAAAACCAAGTTCTATCATTTTGGGGGGAATAGTCTATTACCCATAAATTTGAAGTCTAATACCAACTAAAAGGGCTTGGATATGAACAAGGTTAGAAATATAAGTCTAATACTCATTTAAAATGGGGCTCGTGAAGTCAGGACCAATTTGTCCGAAAATCCAAGGCTAACACCCCCTCCAAAAACCAAGTTCAATCATTTTGGTGGGAAAAGTCTGTTACCCATAAATTTTAAGTCTAATACCAACTAAAAGGTATTGGATATGAACAAGGTTAGAAATCTAAGGCTAATACTCATTTAAAATGGGGCTCGTCAAGTCAGGACCAATTTGTCTGAAAATCCAAGGCTAACACCCCCTCCAAAAACCAAGTTCTATCATTTTGGGGGGAATAGTCTATTACCCATAAATTTGAAGTCTAATACCAACTAAAAGGGATTGGATATGAACAAGGTTAGAAATATAAGTCTAATACTCATTTAAAATGGGGCTCGTGAAGTCAGGACCAATTTGTCCGAAAATCCAAGGCTAACACCCCCTCCAAAAACCAAGTTCAATCATTTTGGTGGGAAAAGTCTGTTACCCATAAATTTTAAGTCTAATACCAACTAAAAGGTATTGGATATGAACAAGGTTAGAAATCTAAGGCTAATACTCATTTAAAATGGGGCTCGTCAAGTCAGGACCAATTTGTCCGAAAATCCAAGGCTAACACCCCCTCCAAAAACCAAGTTCTATCATTTTGGGGGGAATAGTCTATTACCCATAAATTTGAAGTCTAATACCAACTAAAAGGGATTGGATATGAACAAGGTTAGAAATCTAAGGCTAATACTCATTTAAAATGGGGCTCGTCGAGTCAGGACCAATTTGTCCGAAAATCCAAGGCTAACACCCCCACCAAAAACCAAGTTCTATCATTTCGGGGGGAAAAGTCTATTACCCATAACTTTGAAGTCTAATACCAACTAAAAGGGATTGGATATGAACAAGGTTAGAAATCTAAGGCTAATACTCATTTAAATGGGGCTCGTCGAATAAGGATCAATTTGTCCGAAAATCCAAGGCTAACACCCCCTCCAAAAACTAAGTTTTATCATTTTGGGGGGAAAAGTCTATTACCCATAAATTTGAAGTCTAAAACCAACTAAAAGGTATTGGATATGAACAATGTTAGAAATCTAAGGCTAATACTCATTTAAAATGGGGCTCGTCGAGTCAGGACCAATTTGTCCGAAAATCCAAGGCTAACACCCTTTCCAAAAACCAAGTTCTATCATTTTTGGGGGAAAAGTCTATTACCCATAAATTTGAAGTCTAATACCAACTAAAAGGTATTGGATATGAACAAGGTTAGAAATCTAAGGCTAATACTCATTTAAAATGGGGCTCGTCAGGTCAGGACCAATTTGTCTGAAAATCCAAGGCTAACACCCACTCCAAAAACCAAGTTCTATCATTTGGGGGGAAAAGTCTATTACCCATAAATTTGAAGTCTAATACCAAATACAAGGTATTGGATATAAAAAAGGTTAGAAATCTAAGGCTAATACTCGTTTAAAATGGGGCTCGTCAAGTCAGGACCAATTTGTCTGAAAATCCAAGGCTAACACCCCCTCCAAAAAGCAAGTTCTATCATTTTGGGGGAAAAGTCTATTACCCATAAATTTGAAGTCTAATACAAACAAAAAGAGTTGGATATGAACAAGGTTAAAAATCTAAGGCTAATACTCATTTAAAATGGGGCTCGTCGAGTCAGGACCAATTTGACCGAAAATCCAAGGCTAACACCCCCTCCAAAAACCAAGTTCTATCATTTTGGGGGGAATAGTCTATTACCCATAAATTTGAAGTCTAATACCAACTAAAAGGGCTTGGATATGAACAAGGTTAGAAATATAAGTCTAATACTCATTTAAAATGGGGCTCGTGAAGTCAGGACCAATTTGTCCGAAAATCCAAGGCTAACACCCCCTCCAAAAACCAAGTTCAATCATTTTGGTGGGAAAAGTCTGTTACCCATAAATTTTAAGTCTAATACCAACTAAAAGGTATTGGATATGAACAAGGTTAGAAATCTAAGGCTAATACTCATTTAAAATGGGGCTCGTCAAGTCAGGACCAATTTGTCTGAAAATCCAAGGCTAACACCCCCTCCAAAAACCAAGTTCTATCATTTTGGGGGGAATAGTCTATTACCCATAAATTTGAAGTCTAATACCAACTAAAAGGGATTGGATATGAACAAGGTTAGAAATCTAAGCCTAATACTCATTTAAAATGGGGCTCGTCGAGTCAGGACCAATTTGTCCGAAAATCCAAGGCTAACACCCTTTCCAAAAACCAAGTTCTATCATTTTTGGGGGAAAAGTCTATTACCCATAAATTTGAAGTCTAATACCAACTAAAAGGTATTGGATATGAACAAGGTTAGAAATCTAAGGCTAATACTCATTTAAAATGGGGCTCGTCCGGTCAGGACCAATTTGTCTGAAAATGCAAGGCTAACACCCCCTCCAAAAACCAAGTTCTATCATTTGGGGGGAAAAGTCTATTACCCATAAAATTTAAGTCTAATACCAACTAAAAGGTATTGGATATGAACAAGGTTAGAAATCTAAGGCTAATACTCATTTAAAATGGGGCTCGTCAAGTCAGGACCAATTTGTCTGAAAATCCAAGGCTAACACCCCCTCCAAAAACCAAGTTCTATCATTTTGGGGGGAATAGTCTATTACCCATAAATTTGAAGTCTAATACCAACTAAAAGGGATTGGATATGAACAAGGTTAAAAATATAAGGCTAATACACATTTAAAATGGGGCTCATCGAGTCAGGACCAATTTGACCGAAAATCCAAGGCTAACACCCCCTCCAAAAACCAAGTTCAATCATTTTTTAGGGAAAAGTCTATTACCCATAAATTTCAAGTCTAATACCAACTAAAAGGTATTGTATATGAACAAGGTTAGAAATACAAGGCTAATACTCATTTAAAATGGGGCTCGTCGAGTCAGGACCAATTTGTCCGAAAATCCAAGGCTAACACCCCCACCAAAAACCAAGTTCTATCATTTCGGAGGGAAAAGTCTATTACCCATAAATTTGAAGGCTAATACCAACTAAAAGGGATTGGATATGAACAAGGTTAGAAATCTAAGGTTAATACTCATTTAAATGGGGCTCTTCAGGTCAGGACCAATTTGTCTGAAAATCCAAGGCTAACACCCACTCCAAAAACCAAGTTCTATCATTTGGGGGGAAAAGTCTATTACCCATAAATTTGAAGTCTAATACCAAATACAAGGTATTGGATATAAACAAGGTTAGAAATCTAAGGCTAATACTCGTTTAAAATGGGGCTCGTCAAGTCAGGACCAATTTGTCTGAAAATCCAAGGCTAACACCCCCTCCAAAAACCAAGTTCTATCATTTTGGGGGGAAAAGTCTATTACCCATAAATTTGAAGTCTAATACAAACAAAAAGAGTTGGATATGAACAAGGTTAAAAATCTAAGGCTAATACTCATTTAAAATGGGGCTCGTCGAGTCAGGACCAATTTGACCGAAAATCCAAGGCTAACACCCCCTCCAAAAACCAAGTTCTATCATTTTTGGGGGGAATAGTCTATTACCCATAAATTTGAAGTCTAATACCAACTAAAAGGGCTTGGATATGAACAAGGTTAGAAATATAAGTCTAATACTCATTTAAAATGGGGCTCGTGAAGTCGGGGACCAATTTGTCCGAAAATCCAAGGCTAACACCCCCTCCAAAAACCAAGTTCAATCATTTTGGTGGGAAAAGTCTGTTACCCATAAATTTTAAGTCTAATACCAACTAAAAGGTATTGGATATGAACAAGGTTAGAAATCTAAGGCTAATACTCATTTAAAATGGGGCTCGTCAAGTCAGGACCAATTTGTCTGAAAATCCAAGGCTAACACCCCCTCCAAAAACCAAGTTCTATCATTTTGGGGGGAATAGTCTATTACCCATAAATTTGAAGTCTAATACCAACTAAAAGGGATTGGATATGAACAAGTTTAGAAATCTAAGGCTAATACTCATTTAAAATGGGGCTCGTCGAGTCAGGACCAATTTGTCCGAAAATACAAGGCTAACACCCCCACCAAAAACCAAGTTCTATCATTTCGGGGGGGAAAGTCTATTACCCATAACTTTGAAGTCTAATACCAACTAAAAGGGATTGGATATGAACAAGGTTAGAAATCTAAGGCTAATACTCATTAAAATGGGGCTCGTCGAATAAGGACCAATTTGTCCGAAAATCCAAGGCTAACACCCCCTCCAAAAACCAAGTTCTATCATTTTGGGGGGAATAGTCTATTACCCATAAATTTGAAGTCTAATACCAACTAAAAGGGTTTGGATATGAACAAGGTTAGAAATATAAGTCTAATACTCATTTAAAATGGGGCTCGTGAAGTCAGGACCAATTTGTCCGAAAATCCAAGGCTAACACCCCCTCCAAAAACCAAGTTCTATCATTTTGGGGGGAATAGTCTATTACCCATAAATTTGAAGTCTAATACCAACTAAAAGGGCTTGGATATGAACAAGGTTAGAAATATAAGTCTAATACTCATTGAAAATGGGGCTCGTGAAGTCAGGACCAATTCGTCCAAAAATCCAAGGCTAACACCCCCTCCAAAAACCAAGTTCTATCATTTTGGGGTGAAAGGTCTATTACCCATAAATTTGAAGTCTAATACCAACTAAAAGGGATAGGAAATGAACATGTTTATAAATATAAGGCTAATACTCATTTAAATAGGGCTCGTCGAATAAGGATCAATTTGTCCGAAAATCCAAGGCTAACACCCCCTCCTAAAACCAAGTTGTATCATTTTGGGGGGAAAAGTCTATTACACATAAATTTGAAGTCTAATACCAACAAAAAGGGATTGGATATGAACAAGGTTAGTAATCTAAGGCTAATACTCATTTAATTGGGGCTCGTCGAATAATGATCAATTTGTCCGAAAGTCCAAGGCTAACACCCCCTCCAAAAACCAAGTTCTATTATTTTGGGGGAAAATATCTTTTACCCATAAATTTGAAGTCTAATACCAACTAAAAGGTATTGGATAAGAACGAGTTTTGAAATCTAAGGCTAATACTCATTTAAAATGGGGCTCGTGAAGTCAGGACCAATTTGTGCGAAAATCCAAGGCTAACACCCCCTCCAAAAACCAAGTTCTATCATTTTGGGGGGAATAGTCTATTATCCATAAATTTGAATTCTAATACCAAAAAAAAGAGATTGGATATGAACAAGGTTGAAATCTAAGGCTAATACCCATTTAAAATGGGGCTCGTCGAGTCAGGACCAATTTGTCCGAAAATCCAAGTCTAACACCCCCTCCAAAAACCAAGTTCAATCATTTTTGGGGGAAAAGTCTATTACCCATAACTTTGAAGTCTAATACCAACTAAAAGGTATTGGATATGAACAAGGTTAGAAATCTAAGGCTAATACTCATTTAAAATGGTGCTCGTGAAGTCAGGACCAATTTGTCCGAAAATCCAAGGCTAACACCCCCTCCAAAAACCAAGTTCAATCATGTTCGGGTGAAAAGTCTATTACCCATAAATTTGAAGTCTAATACCAAAAAAAAAGGGATTGGATATGAACAAGGTTAGAAATCTAAGGCTAATACTCATTTAAAATGGGGCTCGTGAAGTCAGGACCAATTTATCCGAAAATCCAAGGCTAACACCCCCTCCAAAAACCAAGTTCAATCATTTTTGGGGGAAAAGTCTATTACCCATAAATTTGAAGTCTAATACCAACTAAAAGGTATTGAATAAGAACAAGGTTAGAAATCTAAGGCTAATACTCATTTAAATGGGGCTCGTCGAATAAGGATCAATTTGTCTGAAAGTCCAAGGCTAACACCCCCTCCAAAAACCAAGTTCTATCATTTTTGGGGGAAAAGTCTATTACCCATAAATTTGAAGTCTAATACCAACTAAAAGGTATTGGATATGAACAAGGTTAGAAATCTAAGGCTAATACTCATTTAAAATGGGGCTCGTGAAGTCAGGACCAATTTGTCCGAAAATCCAAGGCTAACACCCCCTCCAAAAACCAAGTTCTATCATTTTGGGGGGAAAAGTCTATTACCCATAAATTTGAAGTCTAATACCAACTAAAAGGTATTGGATATGAACTAGGTTAGAAATATAAGGTTAATACTCATTTGAAATGGGGCTCGTTAAGTCAGGACCAATTTGTTTGAAAATCCAAGGCTAACACCCCCTCCCAAAACCAAGTTCTATCATTTTGGGGGAAAAAGTCTTTTACCCATAAATTTGAAGTCTAATACCAACTAAAAGGTATTAGATAAGAACGAGTTTTGAAATCTAAGGCTAATACTCATTTAAAATGGGGCTCGTGAAGTCAGGACCAATTTGTCCGAAAATCCAAGGCTAACACCCCCTCCAAAAACCAAGTTCTATCATTTTGGGGGGAAAAGTCTATTACCCATAAATTTGAAGTCTAATACCAACAAAAAGGGATTGGATATGAACAAGGTTAGAAATCTAAGGCTAATACTCATTTAAAATGGGGCTCGTGAAGTCAGGACCAATTTGTCCGAAAATCCAAGGCTAACACCCCCTCCAAAAACCAAGTTCAATCATGTTTGGGGGAAAAGTCTATTACCCATAAATTTGAAATCTAATACCAACAAAAAGGGATTGGATATGAACAAGGTTAGAAATCTAAGGCTAATACTCATTTAAAATGGGGCTCATGCAGTCAGGACTAATTTGTCCGAAAATCCAAGGCTAACACCCCCTCAAAAAACCAAGTTCAATCATGTTTGGGGGAAAAGTCTATTACCCATAAATTTGAAGTCAAATACCAACTAAAAGGGATTGGATATGAACAAGGTTATAAATCTCAGACTAATACTCATTTAAAATGGGGCTCGTCGAGTGAGGACCAATTTGTCCGAAAATCCAAGGCTAACACCCTCTGCAAAAACCAAGTTCAATCATTTTTGGGGGAAAAGTCTATTACCCATAAATTTGAAGTCTAATACCAACTAAAAGGTATTGAATATGAACAAGGTTAGAAATCTAAGGCTAATACTCATTTAAAATGGGGATCGTCAAGTCAGGACTAATTTGTCTGAAAATCCAAGGCTAACACCCCCTCCAAAAACCAAGTTCTATCATTATGGGGGAAAAAGTCTTTTACCCATAAATTTGATGTCTAATACCAACAAAAAGTTATTGGATAAGAACAAGGTTAGAAATCTAAGGCTAATACTCATTTGAAATGGGGCTCGTGAAGTCAGGACCAATTTGTCCGAAAATTCAAGGCTAACACCCCCTCCAAAAACCAAGTTCTATCATTTTCGGGTGAAAAGTCTATTACCCATAAATTTGAAGTCTAATACCAAAAAAAAGGGATTGGATATGAACAAGGTTAGAAATCTAAGGCTAATACTCATTTAAAATGGGGCTCGTGAAGTCAGGACCAATTTATCCGAAAATCCAAGGCAAACAACCTCTCCAAAAACCAAGTTCAATCATGTTTGGGGGAGAAGTCTATTACCCATAAATTTGAAGTCTAATACCAACTAAAAGGGATTGGATATGAACAAGGTTAGAAATCTAAGGCTAATACTCATTTAAATGGGGCTCGTCGAATAAGGATCATTTTGTCCGAAAGTCCAAGGCTAACACCCCCTCCAAAAACCAAGTTCTATCATTTTTGGGGGAAAAGTCTGTTACCCATAAATTTGAAGTCTAATACCAACTAAAAGGTATTGGATATGAACAAGGTTAGAAATCTAAGGCTAATACTCATTTAAAATGGGGCTCGTGAAGTCAGGACCAATTTGTTTGAAAATCCAAGGCTAACACCCCCTCCAAAAACCAAGTTCTATCATTTTGGGGGAAAAAGTCTTTTACCCATAAATTTGAAGTCTAATACCAACTAAAAGGTATTGGATAAGAACGAGTTTTGAAATCTAAGGCTAATACTCATTTAAAATGGGGCTCGTGAAGTCAGGACCAATTTGTGCGAAAATCCAAGCCTAACACCCCCTCCAAAAACCAAGTTCTATCATTTTGGGGGGAAAAGTCTATTACCCATAAATTTGAAGTCTAATACCAACAAAAAGGGATTGGATATGAACAAGGTTAGAAATCTAAAGCTAATACTCATTTAAAATGGGGCTCGTCAAGTCAGGACCAATTTGTCCGAAAATCCAAGGCTAACACCCCCTCCAGAAACCAAGTTCAATCATGTTTGGGGGAAAAGTCTATTACCCATAAATTTGAAATCTAATACCAAATAAAAGGGATTGGATATGAACAAGGTTAGAAATCTAAGGCTAATACTCATTTAAAATGGGGCTCGTCGAGGAAGGACCAATTTGTCCGAAAATCCAAGGCTAACACCCCCTCCAAAAACCAAGTTCAATCATTTTTGGGGGAAAAGTCTATTACCCATAAATTTGAAGTCTAATACCAACTAAAAGGTATTGAATATGAACAAGGTTAGGAATCTAAGGCTAATACTCATTTAAAATGGGGATCGTCAAGTCAGGACCAATTTGTGCGAAAATCCAAGGCTAACACCCCCTCCAAAAACCAAGTTCAATCATGTTTGGGGGAAAAGTCTATTACCCATAAATTTGAAGTCAAATACCAACTAAAAGGGATTGGATATGAACAAGGTTATAAATCTCAGGCTAATACTCATTTAAAATGGGGCTCGTCGAGTGAGGACCAATTTGTCCGAAAATCCAAGGCTAACACCCCCTGCAAAAACCAAGTACAATCATTTTTGGGGGAAAAGTCTATTACCCATAAATTTGAAGTCTAATACCAACTAAAAGGTATTGAATATGAACAAGGTTAGAAATCTAAGGCTAATACTCATTTAAAATGGGGATCGTCAAGTCAGGACTAATTTGTCTGAAAATCCAAGGCTAACACCCCCTCCAAAAACCAAGTTCAATCATGTTTGGGGGAAAAGTCTATTACCCATAAATTTGAAATCTAATACCAAATAAAAGGGATTGGATAAGAACGAGTTTTGAAATCTAAGGCTAATACTCATTGAAAATGGGGCTCGTGAAGTCAGGACCAATTTGTCCGAAAATCCAAGGCTAACACCCCCTCCAAAAACCAAGTTCAATCATGTTTGGGGGAAAAGTCTATTACCCATAAATTTGAAATCTAATACCAAATAAAAGGGATTGGATATGAACAAGGTTAGAAATCTAAGGCTAATACTCATTTAAAATGGGGCTCGTCGAGTGAGGACCAATTTGTCCGAAAATCCAAGGCTAACACCCTTTCCAAAAACCAAGTTCAATCATTTTTGGGGGAAAAGTCTATTACCCATAAATTTGAAGTCTAATACCAACAAAAAGGGATTGGATATGAACAAGGTTAGAAATCTAAGGCTACTACCCATTTAAAATGGGGCTCGTCGAGTCAGGATCAATTTGTCCGAAAGTCCAAGGCTAGCACCCCCTCCAAAAACCAAGTTCTATCATTTTGGGGGGAAAAGTCTATTACCCATAAATTTGAAGTCTAATACCAACTAAAATGTATTGGATAAGAACGAGTTTTGATATCTAAGGCTAATACTCATTTAAAATGGGGCTCGTGAAGTCAGGACCAATTTGTCCGAAAATCCAAGGCTAACACCCCCTCCAAAAACCAAGTTCTATCATTTTGGGGGGAAAAGTCTATTACCCATAAATTTGAAGTCTAATACCAACTAAAAGGTATTGGATATGAACTAGGTTAGAAATATAAGGCTAATACTCATTTGAAATGGGGCTCGTTAAGTCAGGACCAATTTGTTTGAAAATCCAAGGCTAACACCCCCTCCAAAAACCAAGTTCTATCATTTTGGGGGAAAAAGTCTTTTACCCATAAATTTGAAGTCTAATACCAACTAAAAGGTATTGGATAAGAACGAGTTTTGAAATATAAGGCTAATACTCATTTAAAATGGGGCTCGTGAAGTCAGGACCAATTTGTCCGAAAATCCAAGGGTAACACCCCTCCAAAAACCAAGTTCAATCATTTTGGGGGGGAAAAGTCTATTACCCATAAATTTGAAGTCTAATACCAACAAAAAGGGATTGGATATGAACAAGGTTAGAAATCTAAGGCTAATACTCATTTAAAATGGGGCTCGTCAAGTCAGGAACAATTTGTCCGAAAATCCAAGGCTAACACCCCCTCCAAAAACCAAGTTCAATCATTTTGGGGGGAAAAGTCTATTACCCATAAATTTGAAGTCTAATACCAACTAAAAGGTATTGGATATGAAAAATGTTAGAAATCTAAGGCTAATACTCATTTAAAATGGGGATCGTCAAGTCAGGACCAATTTGTCCGAAAATCCAAGGCTAACACCCCCTCCAAAAACCAAGTTCTATCATTTTGGGGGAAAAAGTCTTTTACCCATAAATTTGAAGTCTAATACCAACTAAAAGGTATTGTATAAGAACAAGGTTAGAAATCTAAGGCTAATACTCATTTGAAATGGGGCTCGTGAAGTCAGGACCAATTTGTCCGAAAATCCAAGGCTAACCCCCCCTCCAAAAACCAAGTTCTATCATTTTCGGGTGAAAAGTCTATTACCCATAAATTTGAAGTCTAATACCAAAAAAAAAGGGATTGGATATGAACAAGGTTAGAAATCTAAGGCTAATACTCATTTAAAATGGGGCTCGTGAAGTCAGGACCAATTTATCCGAAAATCCAACGCTAACACCCCCTCCAAAAACCAAGTTCACTCATGTTTGGGGGAAAAGTCTATTACCCATAAATTTGAAGTCTAATACCAACTAAAAGGGATTGGATATGAACAAGGTTAGAAATCTAAGGGTAATACTCATTTAAAATGGGGTCGTGAAGTCAGGACCAATTTGTCCGAAAATCCAAGGCTAACACCCCCTCCAAAAACCAAGTTCAATCATGTTTGGGGGAAAAGTCTATTACCCATAAATTTGAAATCTAATACCAACAAAAAGGGATTGGATATGAACAAGGTTAGAAATCTAAGGCTAATACTCATTTAAAATGGGGCTCGTGCAGTCAGGACTAATTTGTCCGAAAATCCAAGGCTAACACCCCCTCCAAAAACCAAGTTCAATCATGTTTGGGGGAAAAGTCTATTACCCATAAATTTGAAGTCAAATACCAACTAAAAGGGATTGGATATGAACAAGGTTATAAATCTCAGGCTAATACTCATTTAAAATGGGGCTCGTCGAGTGAGGACCAATTTGTCCGAAAATCCAAGGCTAACACCCCCTGCAAAAACCAAGTTCAATCATTTTTGGGGGAAAAGTCTATTACCCATAAATTTGAAGTCTAATACCAACTAAAAGGTATTGAATATGAACAAGGTTAGAAATCTAAGGCTAATACTCATTTAAAATGGGGATCGTCAAGTCAGGACTAATTTGTCTGAAAATCCAAGGCTAACACCCCCTCCAAAAACCAAGTTCTATCATTTTGGGGGAAAAAGTCTTTTACCCATAAATTTGAAGTCTAATACCAACTAAAAGGTATTGGATAAGAACAAGGTTAGAAATCTAAGGCTAATACTCATTTGAAATGGGGCTCGTGAAGTCAGGACCAATTTGTGCGAAAATCCAAAGCTAACACCCCCTCCAAAAACCAAGTTCAATCATTTTTGAGGGAAAAGTCTATTACCCATAAATTTCAAGTCTAATACCAACTAAAAGGTATTGGATATGAACAAGGTTAGAAATCTAAGGCTAATACTCATTTAAAATGGGGCTCGTCAAGTCAGGACCAATTTGTTTTAAAATCCAAGGCTAACACCCCCTCCAAAAACCAAGTTCTATCATTTTGGGGGAAAAAGTCTTTTACCCATAAATTTGAAGTCTAATACCAACTAAAAGGTATTGGATAAGAACGAGTTTTGAAATCTAAGGCTAATACTCATTTAAAATGGGGCTCGTGAAGTCAGGAACCAATTTGTCCGAAAATCCAAGGCTAACACCCCCGCAAAAACCAAGTTCTATCATTTTGGGGGAAAAAGTCTATTACCCATAAATTTGAAGTCTAATACCAACAAAAAGGGATTGGATATGAACAAGGTTAGAAATCTAAGGCTAATACTCATTTAAAATGGGGTTCGTCAAGTCAGGACCAATTTGTCCGAAAATCCAAGTCTAACACCCCCTCCAAAAACCAAGTTCAATCATGTTTAGGGGAAAAGTCTATTACCCATAAATTTGAAGTTTAATACCAACTAAAAGGGATTGGATATGAACAAGGTTAGAAATCTAAGGCTAATACTCATTTAAAATGGGGCTCGTCGAGTCAGGATCAATTTTTCCAAAAGTCCAAGGCTAACACCCCTCCAAAAACCAAGTTCTATCATTTTTGGGGGGAAAAGTCTATTACCCATAAATTTGAAGTCTAATACCAACTAAAAGGGCTTGGATATGAACAAGGTTAGAAATCTAAGGCTAATACTCATTTAAAATGGGGCTCATGAAGTCAGGACCAATTTGTCCTAAAATCCAAGGCTAACACCCCCTCCAAAAACCAAGTTCTATCATTTTGGGGGGAAAAGTCTATTACCCATAAATTTGAAGTCTAATACCAACAAAAAGGGATTGGATATGAACAAGGTTAGAAATCTAAGGCTAATACTCATTTAAAATGGGGCTCGTGAAGTCAGGACCAATTTGTCCGAAAATCCAAGGCTAACACCCCCTCCAAAAACCAAGTTATATCATTTTGGGGGAAAAAGTCTATTACCCATAAATTTGAAGTCTAATACCAACAAAAAGGGATTGGATATGAACAAGGTTAGAAATCTAAGGCTAATACTCATTTAAAATGGGGCTCGTCAAGTCAGGACCAATTTGTCCGAAAATCCAAGGCTAACACCCCCTCCAAAAACCAAGTTCAATCATGTTTGGGGGAAAAGTCTATTACCCATAAATTTGAAGTCTAATACCAACTAAAAGGTATTGGATATGAACAAGGTTAGAAATCTAAGGCTAATACTCATTTAAAATGGGGCTCGTCGAGTCAGGACCAATTTGTTCGAAAAGTCAAGGCTAACACCCCCTCCAAAAACCAAGTTCAATCATTTTTGAGGGAAAAGTCTATTACCCATAAATTTCAAGTCTAATACCAACTAAAAGGGATTGGATAAGAACGAGTTTTGAAATCTAAGGCTAATACTCATTTAAAATGGGGCTCGTGAAGTCAGGACCAATTTGTGCGAAAATCCAAAGCTAACACCCCCTCCAAAAACCAAGTTCTATCATTTTGGGGGGAAAAGTCTATTACCCATAAATTTGAAGTCTAATACCAACAAAAAGGGATTGGATATGAACAAGGTTAGAAATCTAAGGCTAATACTCATATAAAATAGGGCTCGTGAAGTCACGACCAATTTGTCCGAAAATCCAAGGCTAACACCCCCTCCAAAAACCAAGTTCAATCATGTTTGGGGGAAAAGTCTATTACCCATAAATTTGAAATCTAATACCAAATAAAAGGGATTGGATATGAACAAGGTTAGAAATCTAAGGCTAATACTCATTTAAAATGGGGCTCGTCGAGGAAGGACCAATTTGTCCAAAAATCCAAGGCTAACACCCCCTCCAAAAACCAAGTTCAATCATTTTTGGGGGAAAAGTCTATTACCCATAAATTTGAAGTCTAATACCAACTAAAAGGTATTGAATATGAACAAGGTTAGGAATCTAAGGCTAATACTCATTTAAAATGGGGATCGTCAAGTCAGGACCAATTTGTCTGAAAATCCAAGGCTAACACCCCCTCCAAAAACCAAGTTCTATCATTTTGGGGGAAAAAGTCTTTTACCCATAAATTTGAAGTCTAATACCAACTAAAAGGTATTGGATAAGAACAAGGTTAGAAATCTAAGGCTAATACTCATTTAAAATGGGGATCGTCAAGTCAGGACTAATTTGTCTGAAAATCCAAGGCTAACACCCCCTCCAAAAACCAAGTTCAATCATGTTTGGGGGAAAAGTCTATTACCCATAAATTTGAAATCTAATACCAAATAAAAGGGATTGGATAAGAACGAGTTTTGAAATCTAAGGCTAATACTCATTGAAAATGGGGCTCGTGAAGTCAGGACCAATTTGTCCGAAAATCCAAGGCTTAAACCCCCTCCAAAAACCAAGTTCAATCATGTTTGGGGGAAAAGTCTATTACCCATAAATTTGAAATCTAATACCAAATAAAAGGGATTGGATATGAACAAGGTTAGAAATCTAAGGCTAATACTCATTTAAAATGGGGCTTGTCGAGTGAGGACCAATTTGTCCGAAAATCCAAGGCTAACACCCCCTCCAAAAACCAAGTTCAATCATTTTTGGGGGAAAAGTCTATTACCCATAAATTTGAAGTCTAATACCAACAAAAAGGGATTGGATATGAACAAGGTTAGAAATCTAAGGCTACTACTCATTTAAAATGGGGCTCGTCGAGTCAGGATCAATTTGTCCGAAAGTCCAAGGCTAACATCCCCTCCAAAAACCAAGTTCTATCATTTTGGGGGAAAAAGTCTATTACCCATAAATTTGAAGTCTAATACCAACAAAAAGGGATTGGATATGAACAAGGTTAGAAATCTAAGGCTAATACTCATTTAAAATGGGGCTCGTGAAGTCAGGACCAATTTGTCCGAAAATCCAAGGCTAACACCCCCTCCAAAAACCAAGTTCTATCATTTTGGGGGGGAAAGTCTATTACCCATAAATTTGAAGTCTAATACCAACAAAAAGGGATTGGATATGAACAAGGTTAGAAATCTAAGGCTAATACTCATTTTAAATGGGGCTCTTGAAGTCAGGACCAATTTATCCGAAAATCCAAGGCTAACACCCCCTCCAAAAACCAAGTTCAATCATGTTTGGGGGAAAAGTCTATTACCCGTAAATTTGAAGTCTAATACCAACTAAAAGGGATTGGATATGAACAAGGTTAGTAATCTAAGGCTAATACTCATTTAAATGGGGCTCGTCGAATAAGGATCAATTTGTCCGAAAGTCCAAGGCTAACACCCCCTTCAAAAACAAAGTTCTATCATTTTTGGGGGAAAATTCTATTACCCATAAATTTGAAGTCTAATACCAACTAAAAGGTATTGGATATGAACAAGGTTAGAAATCTAAGGCTAATACTCATTGAAAATGGGGCTCGTCGAGTCAGGACCAATTTGTTCGAAAATCCAAGGCTAACACCCCCTCCAAAAACCAAGTTCAATCATTTTTGAGGGAAAAGTCTATTACCCATAAATTTGAAGTCTAATACCAACAAAAAGGGATTGGATATGAACAAGGTTAGAAATCTAAGGCTAATACTCATTTAAAATGGGGCTCTTGAAGTCAGGACCAATTTATCCGAAAATCCAAGGCTAACACCCCCTCCAAAAAGCAAGTTCAATCATGTTTGGGGGAAAAGTCTATTACCCATAAATTTAAAGTTTAAGACCAACTAAAAGGGATTGGATATGAACAATGTTAGAAATCTAAGGCTAATACTCATTTAAAATGGGGCTCGTCGAGTCAGGATCAATTTGTCCGAAAGTCCAAGGCTAACACCCCCTCCAAAAACCAAGTTCTATCATTTTGGGGGGAAAAGTCTATTACCCATAAATTTGAAGTCTAATACCAACTAAAAGGGCTTGGATATGAACAAGGTTAGAAATCTAAGGCTAATACTCATTTAAAATGGGGCTCATGAAGTCAGGACCAATTTGTCCTAAAATCCAAGGCTAACACCCCCTCCAAAAACCAAGTTCTATCATTTTGGGGGGAAAAGTCTATTACCCATTAATTTGAAGTCTAATACCAACAAAAAGGGATTGGATATGAACAAGGTTAGAAATCTAAGGCTAATACTTATTTAAAATGGGGCTCGTGAAGTCAGGACCAATTTGTCCGAAAATCCAAGGCTAACACCCCCTCCAAAAACAAAGTTATATCATTTTAGGGGGAAAAGTCTATTACCCATAAATTTGAAGTCTAATACCAACAAAAAGGGATTGGATATGAACAAGGTTAGAAATCTAAGGCTAATACTCATTTAAAATGGGGCTCGTCAAGTCAGGACCAATTTGTCCGAAAATCCAAGGCTAACACCCCCTCCAAAAACCAAGTTCAATCATGTTTGGGGGAAAAGTCTATTACCCATAAATTTGAAGTGTAATACCAACTAAAAGGTATTGGATATGAACAAGTTTAGAAATCTAAGGCTAATACTCATTTAAAATGGGGCTCGTCGAGTCAGGACCAATTTGTTCGAAAAGTCAAGGCTAACACCCCCTCCAAAAACCAAGTTCAATCATTTTTGAGGGAAAAGTCTATTACCCATAAATTTCAAGTCTAATACCAACTAAAAGGTATTGGATATGAACAAGGTTAGAAATCTAAGGCTAATACTCATTTAAAATGGGGCTCGTCAAGTCAGGACCAATTTGTTTTAAAATCCAAGGCTAACACCCCCTCCAAAAACCAAGTTCTATCATTTTGGGGGAAAAAGTCTTTTACCCATAAATTTGAAGTCTAATACCAACTAAAAGGTATTGGATAAGAACGAGTTTTGAAATCTAAGGCTAATACTCATTTAAAATGGGGCTCGTGAAGTCAGGACCAATTTGTCCGAAAATCCAAGGCTAACACCCCCTGCAAAAACCAAGTTCTATCATTTTGGGGGAAAAAGTCTATTACCCATAAATTTGAAGTCTAATACCAACAAAAAGGGATTGGATATGAACAAGGTTATAAATCTAAGGCTAATACTCATTTAAAATGGGGTTCGTCAAGTCAGGACCAATTTGTCCGAAAATCCAAGTCTAACACCCCCTCCAAAAACCAAGTTCAATCATGTTTAGGGGAAAAGTCTATTACCCATAAATTTGAAGTTTAATACCAACTAAAAGGGATTGGATATGAACAAGGTTAGAAATCTAAGGCTAATACTCATTTAAAATGGGGCTCGTCGAGTCAGGATCAATTTTTCCAAAAGTCCAAGGCTAACACCCCCTCCAAAAACCAAGTTCTATCATTTTGGGGGGAAAAGTCTATTACCCATAAATTTGAAGTCTAATACCAACTAAAAGGGCTTGGATATGAACAAGGTTAGAAATCTAAGGCTAATACTCATTTAAAATGGGGCTCATGAAGTCAGGACCAATTTGTCCTAAAATCCAAGGCTAACACCCCCTCCAAAAACCAAGTTCTATCATTTTGGGGGGAAAAGTCTATTACCCATAAATTTGAAGTCTAATACCAACAAAAAGGGATTGGATATGAACAAGGTTAGAAATCTAAGGCTAATACTCATTTAAAATGGGGCTCGTGAAGTCAGGACCAATTTGTCCGAAAATCCAAGGCTAACACCCCCTCCAAAAACCAAGTTATATCATTTTGGGGGGAAAAGTCTATTACCCATAAATTTGAAGTCTAATACCAACAAAAAGGGATTGGATATGAACAAGGTTAGAAATCTAAGGCTAATACTCATTTAAAATGGGGCTCGTCAAGTCAGGACCAATTTGTCCGAAAATCCAAGGCTAACACCCCCTCCAAAAACCAAGTTCAATCATGTTTGGGGGAAAAGTCTATTACCCATAAATTTGAAGTCTAATACCAACTAAAAGGTATTGGATATGAACAAGGTTAGAAATCTAAGGCTAATACTCATTTAAAATGGGGGCTCGTCGAGTCGGGACCAATTTGTTCGAAAAGTCAAGGCTAACACCCCCTCCAAAAACCAAGTTCAATCATTTTTTGAGGGAAAAGTCTATTACCCATAAATTTCAAGTCTAATACCAACTAAAAGGTATTGGATATGAACAAGGTTAGAAATCTAAGGCTAATACTCATTTAAAATGGGGCTCGTCAAGTCAGGACCAATTTGTTTTAAAATCCAAGGCTAACACCCCCTCTAAAAAACCAAGTTCTATCATTTTTGGGGGAAAAAGTCTTTTACCCATAAATTTGAAGTCTAATACCAACTAAAAGGTATTGGATAAGAACGAGTTTTGAAATCTAAGGCTAATACTCATTTAAAATGGGGCTCGTGAAGTCAGGACCAATTTGTCCGAAAATCCAAGGCTAACACCCCCGCAAAAAACCAAGTTCTATCATTTTGGGGGGAAAAAGTCTATTACCCATAAATTTGAAGTCTAATACCAACAAAAAAGGATTGGATATGAACAAGGTTAGAAATCTAAGGCTAATACTCATTTAAAATGGGGTTCGTCAAGTCAGGACCAATTTGTCCGAAAATCCAAGTCTAACACCCCCTCCAAAAACCAAGTTCAATCATGTTTAGGGGAAAAGTCTATTACCCATAAATTTGAAGTTTAATACCAACTAAAAGGGATTGGATATGAACAAGGTTAGAAATCTAAGGCTAATACTCATTTAAAATGTGGCTCGTCGAGTCAGGATCAATTTTTCCAAAAGTCCAAGGCTAACACCCCCTCCAAAAACCAAGTTCTATCATTTTGGGGGGAAAAGTCTATTACCCATAAATTTGAAGTCTAATACCAACTAAAAGGGCTTGGATATGAACAAGGTTAGAAATCTAAGGCTAATACTCATTTAAAATGGGGCTCATGAAGTCAGGACCAATTTGTCCGAAAATCCAAGGCTAACACCCCCTCCAAAAACCAAGTTCTATCATTTTGGGGGGAAAAGTCTATTACCCATAAATTTGAAGTCTAATACCAACAAAAAGGGATTGGATATGCACAAGGTTAAAAATATAAGGCTAATACTCATTTAAAATGGGGCTCGTGAAGTCAGGACCAATTTGTCCGAAAATCCAAGGCTAACACCCCCTCCAAAAACCAAGTTCTATCATTTTGGGGGGGAAAGTCTATTACCCATAAATTTGAAGTCTAATACCAACAAAAAGGGATTGGATATGAACAAGGTTAGAAATCTTAGGCTAATACTCATTTAAAATGGGGCTCGTGAAGTCAGGACCAATTTATCCGAAAATCCAAGGCTAACACCCCCTCCAAAAACCAAGTTCAATCATGTTTGGGGGAAAAGTCTATTACCCGTAAATTTGAAGTCTAATACCAACTAAAAGGGATTGGATATGAACAAGGTTAGTAATCTAAGGCTAATACTCATTTAAATGGGGCTCGTGGAATAAGGATCAATTTGTCCGAAAGTCCAAGGCTAACACCCCCTCCAAAAACCAAGTTCTATCATTTTTGGGGGAAAAGTCTATTACCCATAAATTTGAAGTCTAATACCAACTAAAAGGTATTGATATGAACAAGGTTAGAAATCTAAGGCTAATACTCATTTAAAATGGGGCTCGTCGAGTCAGGACCAATTTGTTCGAAAATCCAAGGCTAACACCCCCTCTAAAAACCAAGTTCAATCATTTTTGAGGGAAAAGTCTATTACCCATAAATTTCAAGTCTAATACCAACTAAAAGGTATTGGATATGAACAAGGTTAGAAATCTAAGGCTAATACTCATTTAAAATGGGGCTCGTCAAGTCAGGACCAATTTGTTTGAAAATCCAAGGCTAACACCCCCTCCCAAAACCAAGTTCTATCATTTTGGGGAAAAAAGTCTTTTACCCATAACTTTGAAGTCCAATACCAACTAAAAGGTATTGGATAAGAACGAGTTTTGAAATCTAAGGCTAATACTCATTTAAAATGGGGCTCGTGAAGTCAGGACCAATTTGTCCGAAAATCCAAGGCTAACACCCCCTCCAAAAACCAAGTTCTATCATTTTGGGGGAAAAAGTCTATTACCCATAAATTTGAAGTCTAATACCAACAAAAAGGGATTGGATATGAACAAGGTTAGAAATCTAAGGCTAATACTCATTTAAAATGGGGCTCGTCAAGTCAGGACCAATTTGTCCGAAAATCCAAGGCTAACACCCCCTCCAAAAACCAAGTTCTATCATTTTGGGGGGAAAAGTCTATTACCCATAAATTTGAAGTCTAATACCAACAAAAAGGGATTGGATATGAACAAGGTTAGAAATCTAAGGCTAATACTCATTTAAAATGGGGCTCGTGAAGTCAGGACCAATTTGTCCGAAAATCCAAGGCTAACACCCCCTCCAAAAACAAAGTTATATCATTTTGGGGGGAAAAGTCTATTACCCATAAATTTGAAGTCTAATACCAACTAAAAGGTATTGGATATGAACAAGGTTAGAAATCTAAGGCTAATACTCATTTAAAATGGGGCTCGTCGAGTCAGGACCAATTTGTTCGAAAATCCAAGGCTAACACCCCCTCCAAAAACCAAGTTCAATCATTTTTGAGGGAAAGTCTATTACCCATAAATTTCAAGTCTAATACCAACTAAAAGGTATTGTATATGAACAAGGTTAGAAATCTAAGGCTAATACTCATTTAAAATGGGGCTCGTGAAGTCAGGACCAATTTGTCCGAAAATCCAAGGCTAACACCCCCTCCAAAAACCAAGTTCTATCATTTTGGGGGGGAAAGTCTATTACCCATAAATTTGAAGTCTAATACCAACAAAAAGGGATTGGATATGAACAAGGTTAGAAATCTAAGGCTAATACTCATTTAAAATGGGGCTCGTGAAGTCAGGACCAATTTATCCGAAAATCCAAGGCTAACACCCCCTCCAAAAACCAAGTTCAATCATGTTTGGGGGAAAAGTCTATTACCCGTAAATTTGAAGTCTAATACCAACTAAAAGGTATTGGATATGAACAAGTTTTGAAATCTAAGGCTAATACTCATTTAAAATGTGGCTCGTGAAGTCAGGACCAATTTGTCTGAAAATCCAAGGCTAACACCCCCTCCAAAAACCAAGTTCAATCATGTTTGGGGGAAAAGTCTATTACCCATAAATTTGAAGTTTAATACCAACTAAAAGGGATTGGATATGAACAAGGTTATAAATCTAAGGCTAATACTCATTTAAAATGGGGCTCGTCGAGGGAGGACCAATTTGTCCGAAAATCCAAGGCTAACACCCCCTCCAAAAACCAAGTTCAATCATTTTTGGGGGAAAAGTCTATTGCCCATTAATCTGAAGTGTAATACAAACTAAAAGGTATTGGATATTAACAAGGTTAGTAATCTAAGGCTAATACTCATTTAAATGGGGCTCGTCGAATAAGGATCAATTTGTCCGAAAGTCCAAGGCTAACACCCCCTCCAAAAACCAAGTTCTATCATTTTTGGGGGAAAAGTCTATTACCCATAAATTTGAAGTCTAATACCAACTAAAAGGGATTGGATATGAACAAGGTTAGAAATCTAAGGCTAATACTCATATAAAATGGGGCTCATGAAGTCAGGACCAATTTGTCCTAAAATCCAAGGCTAACACCCCCTCCAAAAACCAAGTTCTATCATTTTGGGGGGAAAAGTCTATTACCTATAAATTTGAAGTCTAATACCAACAAAAAGGGATTGGATATGAACAAGGTTAGAAATCTAAGGCTAATACTCATTTAAAATGGGGCTCGTCAAGTCAGGACCAATTTGTCCGAAAATCCAAGGCTAACACCCCCTCCAAAAACCAAGTTATATCATTTTGGGGGGGAAAGTCTATTACCCATAAATTTGAAGTCTAATACCAACAAAAAGGGATTGGATATGAACAAGGTTAGAAATCTAAGGCTAATACTCATTTAAAATGGGGCTCGTGAAGTCAAGACCAATTTATCCGAAAATCCAAGGCTAACACCCCCTCCAAAAACCAAGTTTAATCATGTTTGGGGGAAAAGTCTATTACCCATAAATTTGAAGTCTAATACCAACTAAAAGGGATTGGATATGAACAAGGTTAGTAATCTAAGGCTAATACTCATTTAAATGGGGCTCGTCGAATAAGGATCAATTTGTCCGAAAGTCCAAGGCTAACACCCCTCCAAAAACCAAGTTTTATCATTTTTTGGGGGAAAAGTCTATTACCCATAAATTTGAAGTCTAATACCAACTAAAAGGTATTGGATATGAAAAAGGTTAGAAATCTAAGGCTAATACTCATTTAAAATGGGGCTCGTCAAGTCAGGACCAATTTGTTCGAAAATCCAAGGCTAACACCCCCTCCAAAAACCAAGTTCAATCATTTTTGAGGGAAAAGTCTATTACCCATAAATTTCAAGTCTAATACCAACTAAAAGGTATTAGATATGAACAAGGTTAGAAATATAAGGCTAATACTCATTTAAAATGGGGGCTCGTCAAGTCAGGGACCAATTTGTTTGAAAATCCAAGGCTAACACCCCTCCAAAAACCAAGTTCTATCATTTTGGGGGAAAAACTCTTTACCCATAAATTTGAAGTCTAATACCAACTAAAAGGTATTGGATAAGAACGAGTTTTGAAATCTAAGGCTAATACTCATTTAAAATGGGGCTCGTGAAGTCGGGACCAATTTGTCCGAAAATCCAAGGCTAACACCCCCTCCAAAAACCAAGTTCTATCATTTTGGGGGAAAAAGTCTATTACCCATAAATTTGAAGTCTAATACCAACAAAAAGGGATTGGATATGAACAAGGTTAGAAATCTAAGGCTAATACTCATTTAAAATGGGGCTCGTGAAGTCAGGACCAATTTATCCGAAAATCCAAGGCTAACACCCCCTCCAAAAACCAAGTTCAATCATGTTTGGGGGAAAAGTCTATTACCCGTAAATTTGAAGTCTAATACCAACTAAAAGGGATTGGATATGAACAAGGTTAGTAATCTAAGGCTAATACTCATTTAAATGGGGCTCGTCGAATAAGGATCAATTTGTCCGAAAGTCCAAGGCTAACACCCCCTCCAAAATCCAAGTTCAATCATTTTTGGGGGAAAAGTCTATTACCCATAAATTTGAAGTCTAATACCAACTAAAAGGTATTGGATATGAACAAGGTTAGAAATCTAAGGCTAATACTCATTTAAAATGGGGCTCGTCGAGTCAGGACCAATTTGTTCGAAAATCCAAGGCTAACACCCCGTCCAAAAACCAAGTTCAATCATTTTTGAGGGAAAAGTCTATTACCCATAAATTTCAAGTCTAATACCAACTAAAAGGTGTTGGATATGAACAAGGTTAGAAATCTAAGGCTAATACTCATTTAAAATGGGGCTCGTCAAGTCAGGACCAATTTGTTCGAAAATCCAAGGCTAACACCCCCTCCAAAAACCAAGTTCAATCATTTTTGAGGGAAAAGTCTATTACCCATAAATTTCAAGTCTAATACCAATTAAAAGGTATTGGATATGAACAAGGTTAGAAATCTAAGGCTAATACTCATTTAAAATGGGGCTCGTCAAGTCAGGACCAATTTGTTTGAAAATCCAAGGCTAACACCCCCTCCAAAAACCAAGTTCTATCATTTTGGGGGAAAAACTCTTTTACCCATAAATTTGAAGTCTAATACCAACTAAAAGGTATTGGATAAGAACGAGTTTTGAAATCTAAGGCTAATACTCATTTAAAATGGGGCTCGTGAAGTCAGGACCAATTTGTCCGAAAATCCAAGGCTAACACCCCCTCCAAAAACCAAGTTCTATCATTTTGGGGGAAAAAGTCTATTACCCATAAATTTGAAGTCTAATACCAACAAAAAGGGATTGGATATGAACAAGGTTAGAAATCTAAGGCTAATACTCTTTTAAAATGGGGCTCGTCGAGTCAGGATCAATTTGTCCGAAAGTCCAAGGCTAACACCCCCTCCAAAAACCAAGTTCTATCATTTTGGGGGGAAAAGTCTATTACCCATAAATTTGAAGTCTAATACCAACTAAAAGGGCTTGGATATGAACAAGGTTAGAAATCTAAGGCTAATACTCATTTAAAATGGGGCACATCAAGTCAGGACCAATTTGTCTGAAAATCCAAGGCTAACACCCCCTCCAAAAACCAAGTTCTATCATTTTGGAGGGAAAAGTCTATTACCCATAAATTTGAAGTCTAATACCAACTAAAAGGTATTGGATATGAACAAGGTTATAAATCTAAGGCTAATAATCATTTAAAATGGGGCTCCTCAAGTCAGGACCAATTTGTCTGAAAATCCAAGGCTAACACCCCCTCCAAAAACCAAGTTCTATCATTTTGGGGGGAAAAGTCTATTACCCATAAATTTGAAGTCTCATACCAACTAAAAAGGATTGGATATGAACAAGGTTAGAAATCTAAGGCTAATACTTATTTAAAATGGGGCTCGTGAAGTCAGGACCAATTTGTCCGAAAATCCAAGGCTAACACCCCCTCCAAAAACCAAGTTCTATCATTTTGGGGGGAAAAGTCTATTACCCATAAATTTGAAGTCTAATAACAACTAAAAGGTATTGTATATGAACAAGGTTATAAATCTAAGGCTAATAATCATTTAAAATGGAGCTCCTCAAGTCAGGACCAATTTGTCTGAAAATCCAAGGCTAACACCCCCTCCAAAAACCAAGTTCTATTATTTTGGGGGGAAAAGTCTATTACCCATAAATTTGAAGTCTCTTACCAACTAAAAAGGATTGGATATGAACAAGGTTAGAAATCTAAGGCTAATACTCATTTAAAATGGGGCTCGTGAAGTCAGGACCAATTTGTCCGAAAATCCAAGGCTAACACCCCCTCCAAAAACCAAGTTCAATCATTTTTGGGGGGATAGTCTATTACCCATAAATTTGAAGTCTAATACCAACTAAAAGGGATTGGATATGAACAAGGTTAGAAATCTAAGGGTAATACTCATTTAAAATGGGGCTCGTCGAGGGAGGACCAATTTGTCCGAAAATCCAAGGCTAACACCCCCTCCAAAAACCAAGTTCAATCATTTTGGGGGGAAAAGTCTATTACCCATAAATTTGAAGTCTAATACCAACAAAAAGGGATTGGATATGAACAAGGTTAGAAATCCAAGGCTAATACTCATTTAAAATGGGGCTCGTCAAGTCAGGACCAATTTGTCTGATAATCCAAGGCTAACACCCCCTCCAAAAACCAAGTTCTATCATTTTGGGGGAAAAAGTCTTTTACCCATTAATTTGAAGTCTAATACCAACTAAAAGGTATTGGATAAGAACAAGGTTAGAAATATAAGGCTAATACTCATTTAAAATGGTGCTCGTGAAGTCATGACCAATTTGTCCGAAAATCCAAAGGTAACACCCCCTCCAAAAACGAAGTTCTATCATTTTGGGGGGAAAAGTCTATTACCCATAAATTTGAAGTCTAATACCAACAAAAAGGGATTGGATATGAACATGGTTAGAAATCTAAGGCTAATACTCATTTAAAATGGAGCTCGTCAAGTCAGGACCAATTTGTCTGAAAATCCAAGGCTAACACCCCCTCCAATAACCAAGTTCTATCATTTTGGGGGAAAAAGTCTTTTACCCATTAATTTGAAGTCTAATACCAACTAAAAGGGATTGGATATGAACAAGGTTAGAAATCTCAGGCTAATACTCATTTAAAATGGGGCTCGTGAAGTCAGGACCAATTTGTCCGAAAATCCAAGGCTAACACCCCCTCCAAAAACCAAGTTCAATCATGTTTGGGGGAAAAGTCTATTACCCATAAATTTGAAGTCTAATACCAACTAAAAGGGATTGGATATGAACAAGGTTAGAAATCTAAGGCTAATACTCATTTAAAATGGGGCTCGTGCAGTCAGGACTAATTTGTCCGAAAATCCAAGGCTAACACCCCCTCCAAAAACCAAGTTCAATCTTTTTGGGGGGAAAGTCTATTACCCATAAATTTGAAGTCTAATACCAACTAAAAGGTATTAAATATGAACAAGGTTAGAAATCTAAGGCTAATACTCATTTAAATTGGGCTCGTCAAGTCAGGACCAATTTGTCTGAAAATCCAAGGCTAACACCCCCTCCAAAAACCAAGTTCTATCATTTTGGGGGAAAAAGTCTTTTACCCATAAATTTGAAGTCTAATACCAACTAAAAGGTATTGGATAAGAACAAGGTTAGAAATCTAAGGCTAATACTCATTTGAAATGGGGCTCGTGAAGTCAGGACCAATTTGTCCGAAAATCCAAGGCTAACACCCCCTCCAAAAACCAAGTTCTATCATTTTCAGGTGAAAAGTCTATTACCCATAAATTTCAAGTCTAATACCAAAAAAAAGGGATTGGATATGAACAAGGTTATAAATATAAGGCTAATACTCATTTAAAATGGGGCTCGTGAAGTCAGGACCAATTTATCCGAAAATCCAAGGCTAACACCCCCTCCAAAAACCAAGTTCAATCATGTTTGGGGGAAAAGTCTATTACCCATAAATTTGAAGTCTAATACCAACTAAAAGGGATTGGATATGAACAAGGTTATAAATCTAAGGCTAATACTCATTTAAATGGGGCTCGTCGAATAAGGATCAATTTGTCCGAAAGTCCAAGGCTAACACCCCCTCCAAAAACCAGGTTCTATCATTTTTGGGGGAAAAGTCTATTACCCATAAATTTGAAGTCTAATACCAACTAAAAGGGATTGGATATGAACAAGGTTATAAATCTAAGGCTAATACTCATTTAAATGGGGCTCGTCGACTAAGGATCAATTTGTCCGAAAGTCCAACGCTAACACCCCCTCCAAAAACCAAGTTCTATCATTTTGGGGGAAAAAGTCTTTTACCCATTAATTTGAAGTCTAATACCAACTAAAAGGTATTGGATAAGAACAAGGTTAGAAATATAAGGCTAATACTCATTTAAAATGGTGCTCGTGAAGTCAGGACCAATTTGTCCGAAAATCCAAAGGTAACACCCCCTCCAAAAACCAAGTTCTATCATTTTGGGGGGAAAAGTCTATTACCCATAAATTTGAAGTCTAATACCAACAAAAAGGGATTGGATATGAACAAGGTTAGAAATCTAAGGCTAATACTCATTTAAAATGGGGCTCGTCAAGTCAGGACCAATTTGTCTAAAAATCCAAGGCTAACACCCCCTCCAATAACCAAGTTCTATCATTTTGGGGGAAAAAGTCTTTTACCCATTAATTTGAAGTCTAATACCAACTAAAAGGGATTGGATATGAACAAGGTTAGAAATCTCAGGCTAATACTCATTTAAAATGGGGCTCGTGAAGTCAGGACCAATTTGTCCGAAAATCCAAGGCTAACACCCCCTCCAAAAACCAAGTTCAATCATGTTTGGGGGAAAAGTCTATTACCCATAAATTTGAAGTCTAATACCAACTAAAAGGGATTGGATATGAACAAGGTTAGAAATCTAAGGCTAATACTCATTTAAAATGGGGCTCGTCAAGTCAGGACCAATTTGTCTGAAAATCCAAGGCTAACACCCCCTCCAAAAACCAAGTTTTATCATTTTGGGGGAAAAAGTCTTTTACCCATTAATTTGAAGTCTAATACCAACTAAAAGGTATTGGATAAGAACAAGGTTAGAAATATAAGGCTAATACTCATTTAAAATGGTGCTCGTGAAGTCAGGACCAATTTGTCCGAAAATCCAAGGGTAACACCCCCTCCAAAAACCAAGTTCTATCATTTTGGGGGGAAAATTCTATTACCCATAAATTTGAAGTCTAATACCAACAAAAAGGGATTGGATATGAACAAGGTTAGAAATCTAAGGCTAATACTCATTTAAAATGGGGCTCGTCAAGTCAGGACCAATTTGTCTGAAAATCCAAGGCTAACACCCCCTCCAAAAACCAAGTTCTATCATTTTGGGGGAAAAAGTCTTTTACCCTTTAATTTGAAGTCTAATACCAACTAAAAGGGATTGGATATGAACAATGTTACAAATCTAAGGCTAATACTCATTTAAATGGGGCTCGTCGAATAAGGATCAATTTGTCCGAAAGTCCAAGGCTAACACCCCCTCCAAAAACCAAGTTCTATCATTTTTGGGGGAAAAGTCTATTACCCATAAATTAGAAGTCTAATACCAACTAAAAGGTATTGGATATGAACAAGGTTACAAATCTAAGGCTAATACTCATTTAAAATGGGGCTCGTCAAGTCAGGACCAATTTGTCTGAAAATCCAAGGCTAACACCCCCTCCAAAAACCAAGTTCTATCATTTTGGCGGGAAAAGTCTATTACCCATAAATTTGAAGTCTAATACCAACTAAAAGGTATTAAATATGAACAAGGTTAGAAATCTAAGGCTAATACTCATTTAAATTGGGCTCGTCAAGTCAGGACCAATTTGTCTGAAAATCCAAGGCTAACACCCCCTCCAAAAACCAAGTTCTATCATTTTGGGGGAAAAAGTCTTTTACCCATAAATTTGAAGTCTAATACCAACTAAAAGGTATTGCATAAGAACAAGGTTAGAAATCTAAGGCTAATACTCATTTGAAATGGGGCTCGTGAAGTCAGGACCAATTTGTCCGAAAATCCAAGGCTAACACCCCCTCCAAAAACCAAGTTCTATCATTTTCAGGTGAAAAGTCTATTACCCATAAATTTCAAGTCTAATACCAAAAACAAGGGATTGGATATGAACAAGGTTATAAATCTAAGGCTAATACTCATTTAAAATGGGGCTCGTGAAGTCAGGACCAATTTATCCGAAAATCCAAGGCTAACACCCCCTCCAAAAACCAAGTTCAATCATGTTTGGGGGAAAAGTCTATTACCCATAAATTTGAAGTCTAATACCAACTAAAAGGGATTGGATATGAACAAGGTTATAAATCTAAGGCTAATACTCATTTAAAATGGAGCTCGTCAAGTCAGGACCAATTTGTCTGAAAATCCAAGGCTAACACCCCCTCCAAAAACCAAGTTCTATCATTTTGGGGGAAAAAGTCTTTTACCCATAAATTTGAAGTCTAATACCAACTAAAAGGTATTGGATAAGAACAAGGTTGGAAATCTAAGGCTAATACTCATTTGAAATGGGGCTCGTGAAGTCAGGACCAATTTGTGCGAAAATCCAAGGCTAACACCCCCTCCAAAAACCAAGTTCAATCATGTTTGGGGGAAAAGTCTATTACCCATAAATTTGAAGTCTAATACCAACTAAAGGGATTGGATATGAACAAGGTTAGAAATCTAAGGCTAATACTCATTTAAATGGGGCTCGTCGAATAAGGATCAATTTGTCCGAAAGTCCAATGCTAACACCCCCTCCAAAAACCAAGTTCTATCATTTTTGGGGGAAAAGTCTATTACCCATAAATTTGAAGTCTAATACCAACTAAAAGGTATTGGATATGAACAAGGTTAGAAATCTAAGGCTAATACTCATTTAAAATGGGGCTCATCGAGTCAGGACCAATTTGTCCGAAAATCCAAGGCTAACACCCCCTCCAAAAACCAAGTTCAATCATTTTTGGGGGAAAAGTCTATTACCCATAAATTTGAAGTCTAATACCAACAAAAAGGGATTGGATATGAACAAGGTTAGAAATCTAAGGCTAATACTCATTTAAAATGGGGCTCGTCAAGTCAGGACCAATTTGTCTGAAAATCCAAGGCTAACACCCCCTCTAAAAACCAAGTTCTATCATTTTGGGGGAAAAAGTCTTTTACCCATTAATTTGAAGTCTAATACCAACTAAAAGGTATTGGATAAGAACAAGGTTAGAAATATAAGGCTAATACTCAATTAAAATGGTGCTCGTGAAGTCAGGACCAATTTGTCCGAAAATCCAAGTGTAACACCCCCTCCAAAAACCAAGTTCTATCATTTTGGGGGGAAAAGTCTATTACCCATAATTTTGAAGTATAATACCAACAAAAAGGGATTGGATATGAACAAGGTTAGAAATATAAGGCTAATACTCATTTAAAATGGGGCTCGTCAAGTCAGGACCAATTTGTCTGAAAATCCAAGGCTACCACCCCCTCCAATAACCAAGTTCTATCATTTTGGGGGGAAAAGTCTTTTACCCATAAATTTGAAGTCTAATACTATTGGATAAGAACAAGGTTGGAAATCTAAGGCTAATACTCATTTGAAATGGGGCTCGTGAAGTCAGGACCAATTTGTCCGAAAATCCAAGGCTAACACCCCCTCCAAAAACCAAGTTCAATCATGTTTGGGGGAAAAGTCTATTACCCATAAATTTGAAGTCTAGTACCAACTAAAAGTGATTGGATATGAACAAGGTTAGAAATCTAAGGCTAATACTCATTTAAAATGGGGCTCGTGCAGTCAGGACTAATTTGTCCGAAAATCCAAGGCTAACACCCCCTCCAAAAACCAAGTTCAATCATTTTTGGGGGGAAAGTCTATTACCCATAAATTTGAAGTCTAATACCAAATTCAAGGTATTAAATATGAACAAGGTTAGAAATCTAAGGCTATTACTCATTTAAATTGGGCTCGTCAAGTCAGGACCAATTTGTCTGAAAATCCAAGGCTAACACCCCCTCCAAAAACCAAGTTCTATCATTTTGGGGGGAAAAGTCTATTACCCATTAATTTGAAGTCTAATACCAACAAAAAGGGATTGGATATGAACAAGGTTAGAAATCTAAGGCTAATACTCATTTAAAATGGGGCTCGTCGAGTCAGGACCAATTTGTCCGAAAATCCAAGGCTAACACCCCCTCCAAAAACCAAGTTCAATCATTTTTGGGGGAAAAGTCTATTACCCATAAATTTGAAGTCTAATACCAACAAAAAGGGATTGGATATGAACAAGGTTAGAAATCTAAGGCTAATACACATTGAAAATGGGGCTCGTCAAGTCAGGACCAATTTCTCTGAAAATCCAAGGCTAACACCCCCTCCAATAACCAAGTTCTATCATTTTGGGGGAAAAAGTCTTTTACCCATAAATTTTAAGTCTAATACGAACTAAAAGGTGTTGGATAAGAACAAGGTTGGAAATCTAAGGCTAATACTCATTTGAAATGGGGTTTGTGAAGTCAGGACCAATTTGTCCGAAAATCCAAGGCTAACACCCCCTCCAAAAACCAAGTTCAATCATGTTTGGGGGAAAAGTCTATTACCCATAAATTTGAAGTCTAGTACCAACTAAAAGGGATTGGATATGAACAAGGTTAGAAATCTAAGGCTAATACTCATTTAAAATGGGGCTCGTGCAGTCAGGACTAATTTGTCCGAAAATCCAAGGCTAACACCCCCTCCAAAAACCAAGTTCTATCATTTTGGGGAAAAAGTCTTTTACCCATAAATTTGAAGTCTAATACCAACTAAAAGGTATTGGATAAGAACAAGGTTATAAATCTAAGGCTAATACTCATTTGAAATGGGGCTCGTGAAGTCAGGACCAATTTGTCCGAAAATCCAAGGCTAACACCCCCTCCAAAAACCAAGTTCAATCATGTTTGGGGGAAAAGTCTATTACCTATAAATTTGAAGTCTAATACCAACTAAAAGGGATTGGATATGAACAAGGTTAGAAATCTAAGGCTAATACTCATTTAAAATGGGGCTCGTGCAGTCAGGACTAATTTGTCCGAAAATCCAAGGCTAACACCCCCTCCAAAAACCAAGTTCAATCATTTTTGGGGGGAAAGTCTATTACCCATAAATTTGAAGTCTAATACCAACTAAAAGGTATTAAATATGAACAAGGTTAGAAATCTAAGGCTAATGCTCATTTAAATTGGGCTTGTCAAGTCAGGTCCAATTTGTCTGAAAATCCAAGGCTAACACCCCCTCCAAAAACCAAGTTCTATCATTTTGGAGGAAAAAGTCTTTTACCCATAAATTTGAAGTCTAATACCAACTAAAAGGTATTGGATAAGAACAAGGTTAGAAATCTAAGGCTAATACTCATTTGAAATGGGGCTCGTCGAGTCAGGACCAATTTGTCCGAAAATCCAAGGCTAACACCCCCTCCAAAAACCAAGTTCAATCATTTTTGGGGGAAAACTCTATTACCCATAAATTTGAAGTCTAATACCAACTAAAAGGGCTTGTATATGAACAAGGTTAGAAATATAAGGCTAATACTCATTTAAAATGGGGCTCGTGAAGTCAGGAACAATTTGTCCGAAAATCCAAGGGTAACACCCCCTCCAAAAACCAAGTTCTATCATTTTGGGGGAAAAGTCTATTACCCATAAATTTGAAGTCTAATACCAAAAAAAAGGGATTGGATATGAACAAGGTTATAAATCTAAGGCTAATACTCATTTAAAATGGGGTTCGTGAAGTCAGGACCAATTTATGCGAAAATCCAAGGATAAGACCCCCTCCAAAAACCAAGTTCAATCATGTTTGGGGGAAAAGTCTATTACCCATAAATTTGAAGTCTAATACCAACTAAAAGGGATTGGATATGAACAAGGTTAGAAATCTAAGGCTAATACTCATTTAAAATGGGGCTCGTGCAGTCAGGACTAATTTGTCCGAAAATCCAAGGCTAACACCCCCTCCAAAAACCAAGTTCAATCATTTTTGGGGGGAAAGTCTATTACCCATAAATTTGAAGTCTAATACCAACTAAAAGGTATTAAATATGAACAAGGTTAGAAATCTAAGGCTAATACTCATTTAAATTGGGCTCGTCAAGTCAGGACCAATTTGTCTGAAAATCCAAGGCTAACACCCCCTCCAAAAACCAAGTTCTATCATTTTGGGGGAAAAAGTCTATTACCCATAAATTTGAAGTCTAATACCAAAAAAAAGGGATTGGATATGAACAAGGTTATAAATCTAAGGCTAATACTCATTTAAAATGGGGCTCGTGAAGTCAGGACCAATTTATCCGAAAATCCAAGGATAACACCCCCTCCAAAAACCAAGTTCAATCATGTTTGGGGGAAAAGTCTATTACCTATAAATTTGAAGTCTAATACCAACTAAAAGGGCTTGTATATGAACAAGGTTAGAAATATAAGGCTAATACTCATTTAAAATGGGGCTCGTGAAGTCAGGACCAATTTGTCCGAAAATCCAAGGCTAACACCCCCTCCAAAAACCAAGTTCAATCATGTTTGGGGGAAAAGTCTATTACCCATAAATTTGAAGTCTAATACCAACTAAAAGGGATTGGATATGAACAAGGTTAGAAATCTAAGGCTAATACTCATTTAAAATGGGGCTCGTGCAGTCAGGACTAATTTGTCCGAAAATCCAAGGCTAACACCCCCTCCAAAAACCAAGTTCAATCATTTTTGGGGGGAAAGTCTATTACCCATATTTGAAGTCTAATACCAACTAAAAGGTATTACATATGAACAAGGTTAGAAATCTAAGGCTAATGCTCATTTAAATTGGGCTCGTCAAGTCAGGACCAATTTGTCTGAAAATCCAAGGCTAACACCCCCTCCAAAAACCAAGTTCTATCATTTTGGCGGGAAAAGTCTATTACCCATAAATTTGAATTCTAATACCAACTAAAATGTATTGGATATGAACAAGGTTAGAAATCTAAGGCTAATACTCATTTAAATGGGGCTCGTCGAATAAGGATCAATTTGTCCGAAAATCCAAGGCTAACATCCCCTCCAAAAACCAAGTTCAATCATTTTTGGGGGAAAAGTCTATTACCCATAAATTTGAAGTCTAATACCAACTAAAAGGTATTGTAAATGAACAAGGTTAGAAATCTAAGGCTAATACTCATTTAAATGGGGCTCGTCCAATAAGGATCAATTTGTCCGAAAATCCAAGGCTAACACCCCCTCCAAAAACCAAGTTCTATCATTTTTGGGGGAAAAGTCTATTACCCATAAATTTGAAGTCTAATACCAACTAAAAGGTATTGGATATGAACAAGGTTAGAAATCTAAGGCTAATACTCATTTAAAATGGGGCTCGTCGAGTCAGGACCAATTTGTCCGAAAATCCAAGGCTAACACCCCCTCCAAAAACCAAGTTCAATCATTTTTGGGAGAAAAGTCTATTACCCATAAATTTGAAGTCTAATACCAACAAAAAGAGATTGGATATGAACAAGTTTATAAATCTAAGGCTAATACTCATTTAAAATGGGGCTCATGAAGTCAGGACCAATTTATCCGAAAATCCAAGGCTAACACCCCCTCCAAAAACCAAGTTCAATCATGTTTGGGGGAAAAGTCTATTACCCATAAATTTGAAGTCTAATACCAACTAAAAGGGATTGGATATGAACAAGGTTAGAAATCTAAGGCTAATACTCATTTAAAATGGGGCTCGTGCAGTCAGGACTAATTTGTCCGAAAATCCAAGGCTAACACCCCCTCCAAAAACCAAGTTCAATCATTTTTGGGGGGAAAGTCTATTACCCATAAATTTGAATTCTAATACCAACTAAAAGGTATTAAATATGAACAAGGTTAGAAATCTAAGGCTAATACTCATTTAAATTGGGCTCGTCAAGTAAGGACCAATTTGTCTGAAAATCCAAGGCTAACACCCCCTCCAAAAACCAAGTTCTATCATTTTGGGGGAAAAAGTCTTTTACCCATAAATTTGAAGTCTAATACCAACTAAAAGGTATTGGATAAGAACAAGGTTAAAAATCTAAGGCTAATACTCATTTGAAATGGGGCTCGTGAAGTCAGGACCAATTTGTCCGAAAATCCAAGGCTAACACCCCCTCCAAAAACCAAGTTCTATCATTTTCAGGTGAAAAGTCTATTACCCATAAATTTGAAGTCTAATACCAAAAAAAAGGGATTGGATATGAACAAGGTTATAAATCTAAGGCTAATACTCATTTAAAATGGAGCTTGTGAAGTCAAGACCAATTTATCCGAAAATGCAAGGCTAACACCCCCTCCAAAAACCAAGTTCAATTATGTTTGGGGGAAAAGTCTATTACCCATAAATTTGAAGTCTAATACCAACTAAAAGGGATTGGATATGAACAAGGTTAGAAATATAAGGCTAATACTCATTTAAAATGGGGCTCGTGAAGTCAGGAACAATTTGTCCGAAAATCCAAGGCTAACACCTCCTCCAAAAACCAAGTTCTATCATTTTGGGGGAAAAAGTCTTTTACCCATTAATTTGAAGTCTAATACCAACTAAAAGGTATTGGATAAGAACAAGGTTAGAAATATAAGACTAATACTCATTTAAAATGGTGCTCGTGAAGTCAGGACCAATTTGTCCTAAAATCCAAGTATAACACCCCCTTCAAAAACCAAGTTCTATCATTTTGGGGGGGAAACTCTATTACCCATAAATTTGAAGTCTAATACCAACAAAAAGGGATTGGATATGAACAAGGTTAGAAATATAAGGCTAATACTCATTTAAAATGGGGCTCGTGAAGTCAGGACCAATTTGTCCGGAAATCCAAGACTAACACCCCCTCCAAAAACCAAGTTCTATCATTTTGGGGGGAAAAGTCTATTACCCATTAATTTGAAGTCTAATACCAACAAAAAGGGATTGGATATGAACAAGGTTAGAAATCTAAGGCTAATACTCATTTAAAATGGGGCTCGTCGAGTCAGGACCAATTTGTCCGAAAATCCAAGGCTAACACCCCCTCCAAAAACGAAGTTCAATCATTTTTGGGGAAAAAGTCTATTACCCATAAATTTGAAGTCTAATACCAACAAAAAGGGATTGGATATGAACAAGGTTAGAAATCTAAGGCTAATACTCATTTAAAATGGGGCTCGTCAAGTCAGGACCAATTTGTCTGAAAATCCAAGGCTAACACCCCCTCCAAAAACCAAGTTCTATCATTTTGGGGGAAAAAGTCTTTTACCCATTAATTTGAAGTCTAATACCAACTAAAAGGTATTGGATAAGAACAAGGTTAGAAATATAAGGCTAATACTCATTTAAAATGGTGCTCGTGAAGTCAGGACCAATTTGTCCGAAAATCCAAGGCTAACACCCCCTCCAAAAACCAAGTTCTATCATTTTGGGGGGGAAAAGTCTATTACCCATAAATTTGAAGTCTAATACCAACAAAACGGGATTGGATATGAACAAGGTTAGAAATCTAAGGCTAATACTCATTTAAAATGGGGCTCGTCAAGTAAGGACCAATTTGTCTGAAAATCCAAGGCTAACACCCCCTCCAAAAACCAAGTTCTATCATTTTTGGGGGGAAAAAGTCTTTTACCCATTAATTTGAAGTCTAATACCAACTAAAAGGGATTGGATATGAACAAGGTTAGAAATCTAAGGCTAATACTCATTTAAATGGGGCTCGTCGAATAAGGATCAATTTGTCCGAAAGTCCAAGGCTAACACCCCCTCCAAAAACCAAGTTCTATCATTTTTGGGGGAAAAGTCTATTACCCATAAATTTGAAGTCTAATACCAACTAAAAGGTATTGGATATGAACAAGGTTAGAAATCTAAGGCTAATACTCATTTAAAATGGGGCTCGTGAAGTCAGGACCAATTTGTCCGAAAATCCAAGGCTAACACCCCCTCCAAAAACCAAGTTCTATCATTTTCAGGTGAAAAGTCTATTACCCATAAATTTGAAGTCTAATACCAAAAAAAAGGGATTGGATATGAACAAGGTTATAAATCTAAGGCTAATACTCATTTAAAATGGAGCTCGTGAAGTCAAGACCAATTTATCCGAAAATGCAAGGCTAACACCCCCTCCAAAAACCAAGTTCAATTATGTTTGGGGGAAAAGTCTATTACCCATAAATTTGAAGTCTAATACCAACTAAAAGGGATTGGATATGAACAAGGTTAGAAATATAAGGCTAATACTCATTTAAAATGGGGCTCGTGAAGTCAGGAACAATTTGTCCGAAAATCCAAGGCTAACACCTCCTCCAAAAACCAAGTTCTATCATTTTGGGGGAAAAAGTCTTTTACCCATTAATTTGAAGTCTAATACCAACTAAAAGGTATTGGATAAGAACAAGGTTAGAAATATAAGACTAATACTCATTTAAAATGGTGCTCGTGAAGTCAGGACCAATTTGTCCTAAAATCCAAGTATAACACCCCCTTCAAAAACCAAGTTCTATCATTTTGGGGGGGAAACTCTATTACCCATAAATTTGAAGTCTAATACCAACAAAAAGGGATTGGATATGAACAAGGTTAGAAATATAAGGCTAATACTCATTTAAAATGGGGCTCGTGAAGTCAGGACCAATTTGTCCGGAAATCCAAGACTAACACCCCCTCCAAAAACCAAGTTCTATCATTTTGGGGGGAAAAGTCTATTACCCATTAATTTGAAGTCTAATACCAACAAAAAGGGATTGGATATGAACAAGGTTAGAAATCTAAGGCTAATACTCATTTAAAATGGGGCTCGTCGAGTCAGGACCAATTTGTCCGAAAATCCAAGGCTAACACCCCCTCCAAAAACGAAGTTCAATCATTTTTTGGGGAAAAAGTCTATTACCCATAAATTTGAAGTCTAATACCAACAAAAAGGGATTGGATATGAACAAGGTTAGAAATCTAAGGCTAATACTCATTTAAAATGGGGCTCGTCAAGTCAGGACCAATTTGTCTGAAAATCCAAGGCTAACACCCCCTCCAAAAACCAAGTTCTATCATTTTGGGGGAAAAAGTCTTTTACCCATTAATTTGAAGTCTAATACCAACTAAAAGGTATTGGATAAGAACAAGGTTAGAAATATAAGGCTAATACTCATTTAAAATGGTGCTCGTGAAGTCAGGACCAATTTGTCCGAAAATCCAAGGCTAACACCCCCTCCAAAAACCAAGTTCTATCATTTTGGGGGGAAAAGTCTATTACCCATAAATTTGAAGTCTAATACCAACAAAACGGGATTGGATATGAACAAGGTTAGAAATCTAAGGCTAATACTCATTTAAAATGGGGCTCGTCAAGTAAGGACCAATTTGTCTGAAAATCCAAGGCTAACACCCCCTCCAAAAACCAAGTTCTATCATTTTGGGGGAAAAAGTCTTTTACCCATTAATTTGAAGTCTAATACCAACTAAAAGGGATTGGATATGAACAAGGTTAGAAATCTAAGGCTAATACTCATTTAAATGGGGCTCGTCGAATAAGGATCAATTTGTCCGAAAGTCCAAGGCTAACACCCCCTCCAAAAACCAAGTTCTATCATTTTTGGGGGAAAAGTCTATTACCCATAAATTTGAAGTCTAATACCAACTAAAAGGTATTGGATATGAACAAGGTTAGAAATCTAAGGCTAATACTCATTTAAAATGGGGCTCGTCGAGTCAGGACCAATTTGTCCGAAAATCCAAGGCTAACACCCCCTCCAAAAACCAAGTTCAATCATTTTTGGGGGAAAAGTCTATTACCTATAAATTTGAAGTCTAATACCAACTAAAAGGTATTGTAAATGAACAAGGTTATAAATCTAAGGCTAATACTCATTTAGATGGGGCTCGTCGAATAAGGATCAATTTGTCTGAAAGTCCAAGGCTAACACCCCCTCCAAAAACCAAGCTCTATCATTTTTGGGGGAAAAGTCTATTACCCATAAATTTGAAGTCTAATACCAACTAAAAGGTATTGGATATGAACAAGGTTAGAAATCTAAGGCTAATACTCATTTAAAATGGGGCTCGTCGAGTCAGGACCAATTTATCCAAAAATCCAAGGCTAACACCCCCTCCAAAAACCAAGTTCTATCATTTTGGGGGGAAAAGTCTATTACCCATAAATTTGAAGTCTAATACCAACAAAAAGGGATTGGATATGAATAAGGTTAGAAATCTAAGGCTAATACTCATTTAAAATGGGGCTCGTCAAGTAAGGACCAATTTGTCTGAAAATCCAAGGCTAACACCCCCTCCAAAAACCAAGTTCAATCATTTTTGGGGGAAAAGTCTATTACCCATAAAATTGAAGTCTAATACCAACTAAAAGGTATTGGATAAGAACAAGGTTAGAAATCTAAGGCTAATACTCATTTAAAATGGGGCTCCTGAAGTCAGGACCAATTTGTCCGAAAATCCAAGACTAACACCCCCTCCAAAAACCAAGTTCTATCATTTTGGGGGGAAAAGTCTATTACCCATTAATTTGAAGTCTAATACCAAAAAAAAGGGATTGGATATGAACAAGGTTAGAAATCTAAGGCTAATACTCATTTAAAATGGGGCTCGTCAAGTCAGGACCAATTTGTCTGAAAATCCAAGGCTAACACCCCCTCCAAAAACCAAGTTCTATCATTTTGGGGGAAAAAGTCTTTTACCCATTAATTTGAAGTCTAATACCAACTAAAAGGTATTGGATAAGAACAAGGTTAGAAATATAAGGCTAATACTCATTTAAAATGGTGCTCGTGAAGTCAGGACCAATTTGTCCGAAAATCCAAGGCTAACACCCCCTCCAAAAACCAAGTTCAATCATTTTTGGGGGAAAAGTCTATTACCCATAAATTTGAAGTCTAATACCAACAAAAAGGGATTGGATATGAACTAGGTTAGAAATCTAAGGCTACTACTCATTTAAAATGGGGCTCGTCAAGTCAGGACCAATTTGTCTGAAAATCCAAGGCTAACACCCCCTCCAAAAACCAAGTTCTATCATTTTGGGGGAAAAAGTCTTTTACCCATTAATTTGAAGTCTAATACCAACTAAAAGGTATTGGATAAGAACAAGGTTAGAAATATAAGGCTAATACTCATTTAAAATGGTGCTCGTGAAGTCAGGACCAATTTGTCCGAAAATCCAAGGCTAACACCCCCTCCAAAAACCAAGTTCAATCATTTTTGGGGGAAAAGTCTATTACCCATAAATTTGAAGTCTAATACCAACAAAAAGGGATTGGATATGAACTAGGTTAGAAATCTAAGGCTAATACTCATTTAAAATGGGGCTCGTCAAGTCAGGACCAATTTGTCTGAAAATCCAAGGCTAACACCCCCTCCAAAAACCAAGTTCTATCATTTTGGGGGGAAAAGTCTATTACCCATAAATTTGAAGTCTAATACCAACAAAAAGGGATTGGATATGAACAAGGTTAGAAATGTAAGGCTAATACTCATTTAAAATGGGGCTCGTCAAGTAAGGACCAATTTGTCTGAAAATCCAAGGCTAACACCCCCTCCAAAAACCAAGTTCAATCATTTTTGGGGGAAAAGTCTATTACCCATAAAATTGAAGTCTAATACCAACTAAAAGGTATTGAAAATGAACAAGGTTAGAAATCTAAGGCAAATACTCATTTAAATGGGGCTCGTCGAATAAGGATCAATTTGTCCGAAAGTCCAAGGCTAACACCCCCTCCAAAAACCAAGTTCTATCATTTTTGGGGGAAAAGTCTATTACCCATAAATTTGAAGTCTAATACCAACTAAAAGGTATTGGATAAGAACAAGGTTAGAAATCTAAGGCTAATACTCATTTAAAATGGGGCTCGTGAAGTCAGGATCAATTTGTCCGAATATCCAAGACTAACACCCCCTCCAAAAACCAAGTTCTATCATTTTGGGGGGAAAAGTCTATTACCCATTAATTTGAAGTCTAATACCAAAAAAAAGGGATTGGATATGAACAAGGTTAGAAATCTAAGGCTAATACTCATTTAAAATGGGGCTCGTCGAGTCAGGACCAATTTGTCCGAAAATCCAAGGCTAACACCCCCTCCAAAAACGAAGTTCAATCATTTTTGGGGGAAAAGTCTATTACCCATAAATTTGAAGTCTAATACCAACAAAAAGGGATTGGATATGAACAAGGTTAGAAATCTAAGGCTAATACTCATTTAAAATGGGGCTCGTCAAGTCGAGACCAATTTGTCCGAAAATCCAAGGCTAACACCCCTCCAAAAACCAAGTTCTATCATTTTTGGGGGGAAAAAGTCTTTTACCCATTAATTTGAAGTCTAATACCAACTAAAAGGTATTGGATAAGAACAAGGTTAGAAATATAAGGCTAATACTCATTTAAAATGGTGCTCGTGAAGTCAGGACCAATTTGTCCGAAAATCCAAGGGTAACACCCCCTCCAAAAACCAAGTTCTATCATTTTAGGGGGAAAAGTCTATTACCCATAAATTTGAAGTCTAATACCAACAAAAAGGGATTGGATATGAACAAGGTTAGAAATCTAAGGCTAATACTCATTTAAAATGGGGCTCGTCAAGTCAGGACCAATTTGTCTGAAAATCCAAGGCTAACACCCCCTCCAAAAACCAAGTTCTATCATTTTGGGGGAAAAAGTCTTTTACCCATTAATTTGAAGTCTAATACCAACTAAAAGGGATTGGATATGAACAAGGTTAGAAATCTAAGGCTAATACTCATTTAAATGGGGCTCGTCGAATAAGGATCAATTTGTCCGAAAGTCCAAGGCTAACACCCCCTCCAAAAACCAAGTTCTATCATTTTTGGGGGAAAAGTCTATTACCCATAAATTTGAAGTCTAATACCAACTAAAAGGTATTGGATATGAACAAGGTTAGAAATCTAAGGCTAATACTCATTTAAAATGGGGCTCGTCGAGTCAGGACCAATTTCTCCGAAAATCCAAGGCTAACACCCCCTCCAAAAACCAAGTTCAATCATTTTTGGGGGAAAAGTCTATTACCCATAAAATTGAAGTCTAATACCAACTAAAAGGTATTGAAAATGAACAAGGTTAGAAATCTAAGGCAAATACTCATTTAAATGGGGCTCGTCGAATAAGGATCAATTTGTCCGAAAGTCCAAGGCTAACACCCCCTCCAAAAACCAAGCTCTATCATTTTTGGGGGAAACGTCTATTACCCATAAATTTGAAGTCTAATACCAACTAAAAGGTATTGCATATGAACAAGGTTAGAAATCTAAGGCTAATACTCATTTAAAATGGGGCTCGTGAAGTCAGGACCAATTTGTCTGAAAATCCAAGGCTAACACCCCCTCCAAAAACCAAGTTCTATCATTTTGGCGGGAAAAGTCTATTACCCATAAATTTGAATTCTAATACCAACTAAAAGGGATTGCATATGAACAAGGTTATAAATCTAAGGCTAATACTCATTTAAAATGGGGCTCATCGAGTCAGGGACCAATTTGTCCGAAAATCCAAGGCTAACACCCCTCCAAAAACCAAGTTCAATGATTTTTGGGGGAAAAGTCTCTTACCCATAAATTTGAAGTCTAATACCAACTAAAAGGTATTGAATATGAACAAGGTTAGAAATCTAAGGCTAATACTCATTTAAAATGGGACTCGTCGAGTCCAGAACAATTTGTCCGAAAATCCAAGGCTAACACCCCCTCCAAAAACCAAGTTCTATCATTTTTGGGGGGGGAAAAGTCTATTACCCATAAATTTGAAGTCTAATACCAACTAAAAGGGCTTGGATATGAACAAGGTTAGAAATATAAGGCTAATACTCATTTAAAATGGGGCTCCTGAAGTCAGGACCAATTTGTCTGAAAATCCAAGGCTAACACCCCCCCCCCAAAAACCAAGTTCTATCATTTTTGGGGGGGAAAAGTCTATTAACATAAATTTGAAGTCTAATACCAACAAAAAGGGATTGGATATGAACAAGGTTAGAAATCTAAGGCTAATACTCATTTAAAATGGGGCTCGTCGAGTCGGGACCAATTTGTCCGAAAATCCAAGGCTAGCACCCCTCCAAAAACCAAGTTCTATCATTTTTTGGGGGGAAAAGTCTATTACCCATAAATTTGAAGTCTAATACCAACTAAAAGGGCTTGTATATGAACAAGGTTAGAAATATAAGGCTAATACTCATTTAAAATGGGGCTCGTGAAGTCAGGACCAATTTGTCCGAAAATCCAAGGCTAACCCCCCCCCCCCCAAAAAACGAAGTTCTATCATTTTGGGGGGAAAAAGTCTATTACCCATAAATTTGAAGTTTAATACCATCTAAAAGGTATTGGATATGAACTAGGTTAGAAATCTAAGGCTAGTACTCATTTAAAATGGGGCTCGTCGAATAAGGATCAATTTGTCCGAAAATCCAAGGCTAACACCCCCTCCAAAAACCAAGTTCAATCATTTTTGGGGGAAAAGTCTATTACCCATAAATTTGAAGTCTAATACCAACTAAAAGGGCTTGTATATGAACAAGGTTAGAAATATAAGGCTAATACTCATTTAAAATGGGGCTCGTGAAGTCAGGACCAATTTGTCCGAAAATCCAAGGCTAACACCCCCCCCAAAAACAAAGTTCTATCATTTTGGGGGAAAAAGTCTATTACCCATAAATTTGAAGTTTAATACCATCTAAAAGGTATTGGATATGAACTAGGTTAGAAATCTAAGGCTAATACTCATTTAAAATGGGGCTCGTGAAGTCAGGACCAATTTGTCCGAAAATCCAAGGCTAACACCCCCTCCAAAAACCAAGTTCTATCATTTTGGGGGGAAAAGTCTATTACCCATAAATTTGAAGTCTAATACCAACTAAAATGGATTGGATATGAAAAAGGTTAGAAATATAAGGCTAATACTCATTTAAATGGGGGCTCGTCGAATAAGGATCAATTTGTCCGAAAAATCCAAGGCTAACACCCCTCCAAAAACCAAGTTCAATCATTTTTTGGGGGAAAAGTCTATTACCCATAAATTTGAAGTCTAATACCAACTAAAAGGTATTGAAAATGAATAAGGTTAGAAATCTAAGGCTAATACTCATTTAAATGGGGGCTCGTCGAATAAGGATCAATTTGTCCGAAAGTCCAAGGCTAACACCCCCTCCAAAAACGAAGTTCTATCATTTTTTGGGGGGAAAAGTCTATTACCCATAAATTTAAAGTCTAATACCAACTAACAGGTATTGAATATGAACAAGGTTAGAAATCTAAGGCTAATACTCATTTAAAATGGGGCTCGTGAAGTCAGGACCAATTTGTCCGAAAATCCAAGGCTAACACCCCCTCCAAAAACCAAGTTCTATTATTTTGGGGGAAAAAGTCTTTTACCCATTAATTTGAAGTCTAATACCAACTAAAAGGTATTGGATATGAACAAGGTTAGAAATCTAAGGCTAATACTCATTTAAAATGGGGCTCGTCGAGTCAGGACCAATTTGTCCGAAAATCCAAGGCTAACACCCCCTCCAAAAACCAAGTTCTATCATTTTGGGGGGAAAAAGTCTTTTACCCATTAATTTGAAGTCTAATACCAACTAAAAGGTATTGGATATGAACAAGGTTAGAAATCTAAGTCTAATACTCATTTAAAATGGGGCTCGTCGAGTCAGGACCAATTTGTCCGAAAATCCAAGGCTAACACCCCCTCCAAAAACCAAGTTCAATCATTTTTTGGGGAAAAGTCTATTACCCATAAATTTGAAGTCTAATACCAACTAAAAGGGCTTGTATATGAACAAGGTTAGAAATATAAGGCTAATACTCATTTAAAATGGGGCTCGTGAAGTCAGGAACAATTTGTCCGAAAATCCAAGGCTAACACCCCCCCCAAAAACGAAGTTCTATCATTTTGGGGGAAAAAGTCTATTACCCATAAATTTGAAGTCTAATACCAACTAAAAGGGCTTGTATATGAACAAGGTTAGAAATATAAGGCTAATACTCATTTAAAATGGGGCTCGTGAAGTCAGGAACAATTTGTCCGAAAATCCAAGGCTAACACCCCCTCCAAAAACCAAGTTCTATCATTTTGGGGGAAAAAGTCTATTACCCATTAATTTGAAGTCTAATACCAACTAAAAGGTATTGGATAAGAACAAGGTTAGAAATATAAGACTAATACTCATTTAAAATGGTGCTCGTGAAGTCAGGACCAATTTGTCCTAAAATCCAAGTCTAACACCCCCTTCAAAAACCAAGTTCTATCATTTTGGGGGGAAAAGTCTATTACCCATAAATTTGAAGTCTAATAGCAACAAAAAGGGATTGGATATGAACAAGGTTAGAAATCTAAGGCTAATACTCATTTAAAATGGGGCTCGTCAAGTCAGGACCAATTTGTCTGACAATCCAAGGCTAACACCCCCTCCAAAAACCAAGTTCTATCATTTTGGGGGAAAAAGTCTTTTACCCATTAATTTGAAGTCTAATACCAACTAAAAGGGATTGGATATGAACAAGGTAAGAAATCTAAGGCTAATACTCATTTAAAAGGGGCTCGTCGAATAAGGATCAATTTGTCCGAAAGTCCAAGGCTAACACCCCCTCCAAAAACCAAGTTCTATCATTTTTGGGGGAAAAGTGTATTACCCATAAATTTGAAGTCTAATACCAACTAAAAGGTATTGGATATGAACAAGGTTAGAAATCTAAGGCTAATACTCATTTAAAATGGGGCTCGTCGAGTCAGGACCAATTTGTCCGAAAGTCCAAGGCTAACACCCCTCCAAAAACCAAGTTCAATCATTTTTGGGGGAAAAGTCTATTACCCATAAATTTGAAGTCTAATACCAACTAAAAGGTATTGCATATGAACAAGGTTAGAAATCTAAGGCTAATACTCATTTAAAATGGGGCTCGTGAAGTCAGGACCAATTTGTCTGAAAATCCAAGGCTAACACCCCCTCCAAAAACCAAGTTCTATCATTTTGGCGGGAAAAGTCTATTACCCATAAATTTGAATTCTAATACCAACTAAAAGGGATTGCATATGAACAAGGTTATAAATCTAAGGCTAATACTCATTTAAAATGGGGCTCATCGAGTCAGGACCAATTTGTCCGAAAATCCAAGGCTAACACCCCCTCCAAAAACCAAGTTCAATGATTTTTGGGGGAAAAGTCTATTACCCATAAATTTGAAGTCTAATACCAACTAAAAGGTATTGAATATGAACAAGGTTAGAAATCTAAGGCTAATACTCATTTAAAATGGGGCTCGTCGAGTCAGGAACAATTTGTCCAAAAATCCAAGGCTAACACCCCCTCCAAAAACCAAGTTCTATCATTTTGGGGGGAAAAGTCTATTACCCATAAATTTGAAGTCTAATACCAACTAAAAGGGCTTGGATATGAACAAGGTTAGAAATATAAGGCTAATACTCATTTAAAATGGGGCTCGTGAAGTCAGGACCAATTTGTCCGAAAATCCAAGGCTAACACCCCCCCAAAAACCAAGTTCTATCATTTTGGGGGGAAAAGTCTATTAACATAAATTTGAAGTCTAATACCAACAAAAAGGGATTGGATATGAACAAGGTTAGAAATCTAAGGCTAATACTCATTTAAAATGGGGCTCGTCGAGTCAGGACCAATTTGTCCGAAAATCCAAGGCTAGCACCCCTCCAAAAACCAAGTTCTATCATTTTTTGGGGGAAAAGTCTATTACCCATAAATTTGAAGTCTAATACCAACTAAAAGGGCTTGTATATGAACAAGGTTAGAAATATAAGGCTAATACTCATTTAAAATGGGGCTCGTGAAGTCAGGACCAATTTGTCCGAAAATCCAAGGCTAACCCCCCCCCCCCCAAAAAACGAAGTTCTATCATTTTGGGGGAAAAAGTCTATTACCCATAAATTTGAAGTTTAATACCATCTAAAAGGTATTGGATATGAACTAGGTTAGAAATCTAAGGCTAGTACTCATTTAAAATGGGGCTCGTCGAATAAGGATCAATTTGTCCGAAAATCCAAGGCTAACACCCCCTCCAAAAACCAAGTTCAATCATTTTTGGGGGAAAAGTCTATTACCCATAAATTTGAAGTCTAATACCAACTAAAAGGGCTTGTATATGAACAAGGTTAGAAATATAAGGCTAATACTCATTTAAAATGGGGCTCGTGAAGTCAGGACCAATTTGTCCGAAAATCCAAGGCTAACACCCCCCCCAAAAACAAAGTTCTATCATTTTGGGGGAAAAAGTCTATTACCCATAAATTTGAAGTTTAATACCATCTAAAAGGTATTGGATATGAACTAGGTTAGAAATCTAAGGCTAATACTCATTTAAAATGGGGCTCGTGAAGTCAGGACCAATTTGTCCGAAAAATCCAAGGCTAACACCCCTCCAAAAACCAAGTTCTATCATTTTGGGGGGAAAAGTCTATTACCCATAAATTTGAAGTCTAATACCAACTAAAATGGATTGGATATGAAAAAGGTTAGAAATATAAGGCTAATACTCATTTAAATGGGGCTCGTCGAATAAGGATCAATTTGTCCGAAAATCCAAGGCTAACACCCCTCCAAAAACCAAGTTCAATCATTTTGGGGGGAAAAGTCTATTACCCATAAATTTGAAGTCTAATACCAACTAAAAGGTATTGAAAATGAATAAGGTTAGAAATCTAAGGCTAATACTCATTTAAATGGGGCTCGTCGAATAAGGATCAATTTGTCCGAAAGTCCAAGGCTAACACCCCCTCCAAAAACGAAGTTCTATCATTTTTTGGGGGAAAAGTCTATTACCCATAAATTTAAAGTCTAATACCAACTAACAGGTATTGAATATGAACAAGGTTAGAAATCTAAGGCTAATACTCATTTAAAATGGGGCTCGTGAAGTCAGGACCAATTTGTCCGAAAATCCAAGGCTAACACCCCCTCCAAAAACCAAGTTCTATCATTTTGGGGGAAAAAGTCTTTTACCCATTAATTTGAAGTCTAATACCAACTAAAAGGTATTGGATATGAACAAGGTTAGAAATCTAAGGCTAATACTCATTTAAAATGGGGCTCGTCGAGTCAGGACCAATTTGTCCGAAAATCCAAGGCTAACACCCCCTCCAAAAACCAAGTTCTATCATTTTGGGGGAAAAAGTCTTTTACCCATTAATTTGAAGTCTAATACCAACTAAAAGGTATTGGATATGAACAAGGTTAGAAATCTAAGTCTAATACTCATTTAAAATGGGGCTCGTCGAGTCAGGACCAATTTGTCCGAAAATCCAAGGCTAACACCCCCTCCAAAAACCAAGTTCAATCATTTTTTGGGGAAAAGTCTATTACCCATAAATTTGAAGTCTAATACCAACTAAAAGGGCTTGTATATGAACAAGGTTAGAAATATAAGGCTAATACTCATTTAAAATGGGGCTCGTGAAGTCAGGAACAATTTGTCCGAAAATCCAAGGCTAACACCCCCCCAAAAACGAAGTTCTATCATTTTGGGGGAAAAAGTCTATTACCCATAAATTTGAAGTCTAATACCAACTAAAAGGGCTTGTATATGAACAAGGTTAGAAATATAAGGCTAATACTCATTTAAAATGGGGCTCGTGAAGTCAGGAACAATTTGTCCGAAAATCCAAGGCTAACACCCCCTCCAAAAACCAAGTTCTATCATTTTGGGGGAAAAAGTCTATTACCCATTAATTTGAAGTCTAATACCAACTAAAAGGTATTGGATAAGAACAAGGTTAGAAATATAAGACTAATACTCATTTAAAATGGTGCTCGTGAAGTCAGGACCAATTTGTCCTAAAATCCAAGTCTAACACCCCCTTCAAAAACCAAGTTCTATCATTTTGGGGGGAAAAGTCTATTACCCATAAATTTGAAGTCTAATAGCAACAAAAAGGGATTGGATATGAACAAGGTTAGAAATCTAAGGCTAATACTCATTTAAAATGGGGCTCGTCAAGTCAGGACCAATTTGTCTGACAATCCAAGGCTAACACCCCCTCCAAAAACCAAGTTCTATCATTTTGGGGGAAAAAGTCTTTTACCCATTAATTTGAAGTCTAATACCAACTAAAAGGGATTGGATATGAACAAGGTAAGAAATCTAAGGCTAATACTCATTTAAAAGGGGCTCGTCGAATATGGATCAATTTGTCCGAAAGTCCAAGGCTAACACCCCCTCCAAAAACCAAGTTCTATCATTTTTGGGGGAAAAGTGTATTACCCATAAATTTGAAGTCTAATACCAACTAAAAGGTATTGGATATGAACAAGGTTAGAAATCTAAGGCTAATACTCATTTAAAATGGGGCTCGTCGAGTCAGGACCAATTTGTCCGAAAGTCCAAGGCTAACACCCCCTCCAAAAACCAAGTTCAATCATTTTTGGGGGAAAAGTCTATTACCCATAAATTTGAAGTCTAATACCAACTAAAAGGTATTGGATATGAACAAGGTTAGAAATATAAGGCTAATACTCATTTAAAATGGGGCTCGTCGAGTCAAGAACAATTTGTCCGAAAATCCAAGGCTAACACCCCCTCCAAAAACCAAGTTCTATCATTTTGAGGGGAAAAGTCTATTACCCATAAATTTGAGGTCTAATACCAAAAAAAAGGGATTGGATATGAACAAGGTTAGAAATGTAAGGCTAATACTCATTTAAAATGGGGCTCGTCGAGTCAGGAACAATTTGTCCGAAAATCCAAGGCTAACACCCCCTCAAAAAACCAAGTTCTATCATTTTGAGGGGAAAAGTCTATTACCCATAAATTTGAAGTCTAATACAAACAAAAAGGGATTGGATATGAACAAGGTTATAAATGTAAGGCTAATACTCATTTGAAATGGGGCTCGTGAGTCAGGACCAATTTGTCCGAAAATCCAAGGCTAACACCCCCTCGAAAAACCAAGTTCTATCATTTTCGGGTGAAAAGTCTATTACCCATAAATTTGAAGTCTAATACCAAAAAAAGGGATTGGATATGAACAAGGTTAGAAATCTAAGGCTAATACTCATTTGAAATGGGGCTCGTCAAGTCAGGACCAATTTGTCTGACAATCCAAGGCTAACACCCCCTCCAAAAACCAAGTTCTATCATTTTGGGGGAAAAAGTCTTTTACCCATTAATTTGAAGTCTAATACCAACTAAAAGGGATTGGATATGAACAAGGTAAGAAATCTAAGGCTAATACTCATTTAAATGGGGCTCGTCGAATAAGGATCAATTTGTCCGAAAGTCCAAGGCTAACACCCCCTCCAAAAACCAAGTTCTATCATTTTTGGGGGAAAAGTGTATTACCCATAAATTTGAAGTCTAATACCAACTAAAAGGTATTGGATATGAACAAGGTTAGAAATCTAAGGCTAATACTCATTTAAAATGGGGCTCGTCGAGTCAGGACCAATTTGTCCGAAAGTCCAAGGCTAACACCCCCTCCAAAAACCAAGTTCAATCATTTTTGGGGGAAAAGTCTATTACCCATAAATTTGAAGTCTAATACCAACTAAAAGGTATTGGATATGAACAAGGTTAGAAATATAAGGCTAATACTCATTTAAAATGGGGCTTGTCGAGTCAAGAACAATTTGTCCGAAAATCCAAGGCTAACACCCCCTCCAAAAACCAAGTTCTATCATTTTGAGGGGAAAAGTCTATTACCCATAAATTTGAGGTCTAATACCAAAAAAAAGGGATTGGATATGAACAAGGTTAGAAATGTAAGGCTAATACTCATTTAAAATGGGGCTCGTCGAGTCAGGAACAATTTGTCCGAAAATCCAAGGCTAACACCCCCTCAAAAAACCAAGTTCTATCATTTAGAGGGGAAAAGTCTATTACCCATAAATTTGAAGTCTAATACAAACAAAAAGGGATTGGATATGAACAAGGTTATAAATGTAAGGCTAATACTCATTTGAAATGGGGCTCGTGAGTCAGGACCAATTTGTCCGAAAATCCAAGGCTAACACCCCCTCGAAAAACCAAGTTCTATCATTTTCGGGTGAAAAGTCTATTACCCATAAATTTGAAGTCTAATACCAAAAAAAAGGGATTGGATATGAACAAGGTTAGAAATGTAAGGCTAATACTCATTTAAAATGGTGCTCGTCGAGTCAGGAACAATTTGTCCGAAAATCCAAGGCTAACACCCCCTCAAAAAACCAAGTTCTATCATTTTGAGGGGAAAAGTCTATTACCCATAAATTTGAAGTCTAATACAAACAAAAAGGGATTGGATATGAACAAGGTTATAAATGTAAGGCTAATACTCATTTGAAATGGGGCTCGTGAGTCAGGACCAATTTGTCCGAAAATCCAAGGCTAACACCCCCTCGAAAAACCAAGTTCTATCATTTTCGGGTGAAAAGTCTATTACCCATAAATTTGAAGTCTAATACCAAAAAAAGGGATTGGATATGAACAAGGTTAGAAATCTAAGGCTAATACTCTTTTAAAATGGGGCTCGTGAAGTCAGGACCAATTTATCCGAAAATCCAAGGCTAACACCCCCTCCAAAAACCAAGTTCAATCATGTTTGAGGGAAAAGTCTATTACCCATAAATTTGAAGTCTAATACCAACTAAAAGGGATTGGATATGAACAAGGTTAGAAATCTAAGGTTAATACTCATTTAAATGGGGCTCGTCGAATAAGGATCAATTTGTCCGAAAGTCCAAGGCTAACACCCCCTCCAAAAACCAAGTTCAATCATTTTTGGGGGAAAAGTCTATTACCCATAAATTTGAAGTCTAATACCAACTAAAAGGTATTGAAAATGAACAAGGTTAGAAATCTAAGGCTAATACTCATTTAAATGGGGCTCGTCGAATAAGGATCAATTTGTCCGAAAGTCCAAGGCTAACACCCCCTCCAAAAACCAAGTTCTATCATTTTTGGGGGAAAAGTCTATTACCCAAAACTTTGAAGTCTAATACCAACTAAAAGGTATTGGATATGAACAAGGTTAGAAATCTAAAGCTAATACTCATTTAAAATGGGTCTCGTCGAGTCAGGACCGATTTGTCCGAAAGTCCAAGGCTAACACACCCTCCAAAAACCAAGCTCTATCATTTTGGCGGGAAAAGTCTATTACCCATAAATTTGAATTCTAATACCAACTAAAAGGGATTGCATATGAACAAGGTTATAAATCTAAGGCTAATACTCATTTAAAATGGGGCTCGTCGAGTCAGGACCAATTTGTCCGAAAATCCAAGGCTAACACCCCCTCCAAAAACCAAGTTCAATCATTTTTGGGGGAAAAGTCTATTACCCATAAATTTGAAGTCTAATACCAACTAAAAGGGATTTCATATGAACAAGGTTAGAAATCTAAGGCTAATACTCATTTAAAATGGGGCTCGTCAAGTCAGGAGCAATTTGTCCGAAAATCCAAGGCTAACACCCCCTCCAAAAACCAAGTTCTATCATTTTAGGGGGAAAAGTCTATTACCCATAAATTTGAATTCTAATACCAACTAAAAGGGATTGCATATGAACAAGGTTATAAATCTAAGGCTAATACTCATTTAAAATGGGGCTCGTCGAGTCAGGACCAATTTGTCCGAAAATCCAAGGCTAACACCCCCTCCAAAAACCAAGTTCAATCATTTTTGGGGGAAAAGTCTATTACCCATAAATTTGAAGTCTAATACCAACTAAAAGGGATTTCATATGAACAAGGTTAGAAATCTAAGGCTAATACTCATTTAAAATGGGGCTCGTCAAGTCAGGACCAATTTGTCCAAAAATCCAAGGCTAACATCCCCTCCAAAAACCAAGTTCTATAATTTTAGGGGGAAAAGTCTATTACCCAATAATTTGAAGTCTAATACCAACAAAAAGGGATTGGATATGAACAAGGTTAGAAATCTAAGGCTAATACTCATTTAAAATGGGGCTCGTCGAGTCAGGACCAATTTGTCCAAAAATCCAAGGCTAACACCCCCTCCAAAAACCAAGTTCTATCATTTTGGGGGGAAAAGTCTATTACCCACAAATTTGAAGTCTAATACCAACTAAAAGGGGTTGGATATGAACAAGGTTCGAAATCTAAGGCTAATACTCATTTAAATGGGGCTCGTCGAATAAGGATCAATTTGTCCGAAAATCCAAGGCTAACACCCCCTCCAAAAACCAAGTTCAATCATTTTTGGGGGAAAAGTCTATTACCCATAAATTTGAAGTCTAATACCAACTAAAAGGTATTGGATATGAACAAGGTTAGAAATCTAAGGCTAATACTCATTTAAAATGGGGCTCGTCGAGTCAGGACCAATTTGTCCGAAAATCCAAGGCTAACACCCCCTCCAAAAACCAAGTTCAATCATTTTTGGGGGAAAAGTCTATTACCCATAAATTTGAAGTCTAATACCAACAAAAAGGGATTGGATATGAACAAGGTTAGAAATCTAAGGCTAATACTCATTTAAAATGGGGCTCGTCAAGTCAGGACCAATTTGTCTGAAAATCCAAGGCTAACACCCCCTCCAAAAACCAAGTTCTATCATTTTGGGGGAAAAAGTCTTTTACCCATTAATTTGAAGTCTAATACCAACTAAAAGGTATTGGATAAGAACAAGGTTAGAAATATAAGGCTAATACTCATTTAAAATGGTGCTCGTGAAGTCAGGACCAATTTGTCCGAAAATCCAAGGGTAACACCCCTCCAAAAACCAAGTTCTATCATTTTGGGGGGAAAAGTCTATTACCCATAAATTTGAAGTCTAATACCAACAAAAAGGGATTGGATATGAACAAGGTTAGAAATCTAAGGCTAATACTCATTTAAAATGGGGCTCGTCGAGTCAGGACCAATTTGTCCGAAAATCCAAGGCTAACACCCCCTCCAAAAACCAAGTTCAATCATTTTTGGGGGAAAAGTCTATTACCCATAAAATTGAAGTCTAATACCAACTAAAAGGTATTGAAAATGAACAAGGTTAGAAATCTAAGACAAATACTCATTTAAATGGGGCTCGTCGAATAAGGATCAATTTGTCCGAAAGTCCAAGGCTAACACCCCCTCCAAAAAACCAAGCTCTATCATTTTTGGGGGAAACGTCTATTACCCATAAATTTGAAGTCTAATACCAACTAAAAGGTATTGCATATGAACAAGGTTAGAAATCTAAGGCTAATACTCATTTAAAATGGGGCTCGTGAAGTCAGGACCAATTTGTCTGAAAATCCAAGGCTAACACCCCCTCCAAAAACCAAGTTCTATCATTTTGGCGGGAAAAGTCTATTACCCATAAATTTGAATTCTAATACCAACTAAAAGGGATTGCATATGAACAAGGTTAGAAATCTAAGGCTAATACTCATTTAAAATGGGGCTCGTCGAGTCAGGTCCAATTTGTCCGAAAATCCAAGGCTAACACCCCCTCCAAAAACCAAGTTCAATGATTTTTGGGGGAAAAGTCTATTACCCATAAATTTGAAGTCTAATACCAACTAAAAGGTATTGAATATGAACAAGGTTAGAAATCTAAGGCTAATACTCATTTAAAATGGGGCTCGTCGAGTCAGGAACAATTTGTCCAAAAATCCAAGGCTAACACCCCCTCCAAAAACCAAGTTCTATCATTTTGGGGAGAAAAGTCTATTACCCATAAATTTGAAGTCTAATACCAACTAAAAGGGCTTGGATATGAACAAGGTTAGAAATATAAGGCTAATACTCATTTAAAATGGGGCTCGTGAAGTCAGGACCAATTTGTCCGAAAATCCAAGGCTAACACCCTCCCAAAAAAAAAAGTTCTATCATTTTGGGGGGAAAAGTCTATTAACATAAATTTGAAGTCTAATACCAACAAAAAGGGATTGGATATGAACAAGGTTAGAAATCTAAGGCTAATACTCATTTAAAATGGGGCTCTTCGAGTCAGGACCAATTTGTCCGAAAATCCAAGGCTAACACCCCCTCCAAAAACCAAGTTCAATCATTTTTGGGGGAAAAGTCTATTACCCATAAATTTGAAGTCTAATACCAACTAAAAGGGCTTGTATATGAACAAGGTTAGAAATATAAGGCTAATACTCATTTAAAATGGGGCTCGTGAAGTCAGGAATAATTTGTCCGAAAATCCAAGGCTAACACCCCCTCCAAAAACCAATTCAATCATTTTTGGGGGAAAAGTCTATTACCCATAAATTTGAAGTCTAATACCAACAAAAAGGGATTGGATATGAACAAGGTTAGAAATCTAAGGCTAATACTCATTTAAAATGGGGCTCGTCAAGTCAGGACCAATTTGTCTGAAAATCCAAGGCTAACACCCCCTCCAAAAACCAAGTTCTATCATTTTGGGGGAAAAAGTCTTTTACCCATTAATTTGAAGTCTAATACCAACTAAAAGGTATTGGATAAGAACAAGGTTAGAAATATAAGGCTAATACTCATTTAAAATGGTGCTCGTGAAGTCAGGACCAATTTGTCCAAAAATCCAAGGGTAACACCCCCTCCAAAAACCAAGTTCTATCATTTTGGGGGGAAAAGTCTATTAACATAAATTTGAAGTCTAATACCAACAAAAAGGGATTGGATATGAACAAGGTTAGAAATCTAAGGCTAATACTCATTTAAAATGGGGCTCGTCGAGTCAGGACCAATTTGTCCGAAAATCCAAGGCTAGCACCCCTCCAAAAACCAAGTTCTATCATTTTTGGGGGAAAAGTCTATTACCCATAAATTTGAAGTCTAATACCAACTAAAAGGGCTTGTATATGAACAAGGTTAGAAATATAAGGCTAATACTCATTTAAAATGGGGCTCGTGAAGTCGGGACCAATTTGTCAGAAAATCCAAGGCTAACCCCTCCCCAAAAACGAAGTTCTATCATTTTTGGGGGGAAAAAGTCTATTACCCATAAATTTGAAGTTTAATACCATCTAAAAGGTATTGGATATGAACTAGGTTAGAAATCTAAGGCTAGTACTCATTTAAAATGGGGCTCGTGAAGTCAGGACCAATTTCTCCGAAAATCCAAGGCTAACAACCCCTCCAAAAACCAAGTTCTATCATTTTGGGGGGAAAAGTCTATTACCCATAAATTTGAAGTCTAATACCAACTAAAATGGATTGGATATGAAAAAGGTTAGAAATATAAGGCTAATACTCATTTAAATGGGGCTCGTCGAATAAGGATCAATTTGTCCGAAAATCCAAGGCTAACACCCCCTCCAAAAACCAAGTTCAATCATTTTTGGGGGAAAAGTCTATTACCCATAAATTTGAAGTCTAATACCAACTAAAAGGGCTTGTATATGAACAAGGTTAGAAATATAAGGCTAATACTCATTTAAAATGGGGCTCGTGAAGTCAGGACCAATTTGTCCGAAAATCCAAGGCTAACACCCCCCCCAAAAACGAAGTTCTATCATTTTGGGGGAAAAAGTCTATTACCCATAAATTTGAAGTATAATACCATCTAAAAGGTATTGGATATGAACTAGGTTAGAAATCTAAGGCTAATACTCATTTAAAATGGGGCTCGTGAAGTCAGGACCAATTTGTCCGAAAATCCAAGGCTAACACCCCCTCCAAAAACCAAGTTCTATCATTTTGGGGGGAAAAGTCTATTACCCATAAATTTGAAGTCTAATACCAACTAAAATGGATTGGATATGAAAAAGGTTAGAAATATAAGGCTAATACTCATTTAAATGGGGCTCGTCGAATAAGGATCAATTTGTCCGAAAATCCAAGGCTAACACCCCCTCCAAAAACCAAGTTCAATCATTTTTGGGGGAAAAGTCTATTACCCATAAATTTGAAGTCTAATACCAACTAAAAGGTATTGAAAATGAATAAGGTTAGAAATCTAAGGCTAATACTCATTTAAATGGGGCTCGTCGAATAAGGATCAATTTGTCCGAAAGTCCAAGGCTAACACCCCCTCCAAAAACGAAGTTCTATCATTTTTGGGGGAAAAGTCTATTACCCATAAATTTAAAGTCTAATACCAACTAACAGGTATTGAATATGAACAAGGTTAGAAATCTAAGGCTAATACTCATTTAAAATGGGGCTCGTGAAGTCAGGACCAATTTGTCCGAAAATCCAAGGCTAACACCCCCTCCAAAAACCAAGTTCTATCATTTTGGGGGAAAAAGTCTTTTACCCATTAATTTGAAGTCTAATACCAACTAAAAGGTATTGGATATGAACAAGGTTAGAAATCTAAGGCTAATACTCATTTAAAATGGGGCTCGTCGAGTCAGGACCAATTTGTCCGAAAATCCAAGGCTAACACCCCCTCCAAAAACCAAGTTCTATTATTTTGGGGGAAAAAGTCTTTTACCCATTAATTTGAAGTCTAATACCAACTAAAAGGTATTGGATATGAACAAGGTTAGAAATCTAAGGCTAATACTCATTTAAAATGGGGCTCGTCGAGTCAGGACCAATTTGTCCGAAAATCCAAGGCTAACACCCCCTCGAAAAACCAAGTTCAATCATTTTTTGGGGAAAAGTCTATTACCCATAAATTTGAAGTCTAATACCAACTAAAAGGGCTTGTATATGAACAAGGTTAGAAATATAAGGCTAATACTCATTTAAAATGGGGCTCGTGAAGTCGGGAACAATTTGTCCAGAAAATCCAAGGCTAACACCCCCCCCCCAAAAAGCGAAGTTCTATCATTTTGGGGGGAAAAAGTCTATTACCCATAAATTTGAAGTCTAATACCAACTAAAAGGGCTTGTATATGAACAAGGTTAGAAATATAAGGCTAATACTCATTTAAAATGGGGCTCGTGAAGTCAGGAACAATTTGTCCGAAAATCCAAGGCTAACACCCCCTCCAAAAACCAAGTTCTATCATTTTGGGGGAAAAAGTCTTTTACCCATTAATTTGAAGTCTAATACCAACTAAAAGGTATTGGATAAGAACAAGGTTAGAAATATAAGACTAATACTCATTTAAAATGGTGCTCGTGAAGTCAGGACCAATTTGTCCTAAAATCCAAGTCTAACACCCCCTTCAAAAACCAAGTTCTATCATTTTGGGGGGAAAAGTCTATTACCCATAAATTTGAAGTCTAAGACCAACAAAAAGGGATTGGATATGAACAAGGTTAGAAATCTAAGGCTAATACTCATTTAAAATGGGGCTCGTCAAGTCAGGACCAATTTGTCTGACAATCCAAGGCTAACACCCCCTCCAAAAACCAAGTTCTATCATTTTGGGGGAAAAAGTCTTTTACCCATTAATTTGAAGTCTAATGATTGGATATGAACAAGGTAAGAAATCTAAGGCTAATACTCATTTAAATGGGGCTCGTCGAATAAGGATCAATTTGTCCGAAAGTCCAAGGCTAACACCCCCTCCAAAAACCAAGTTCTATCATTTTTGGGGGAAAAGTGTATTACCCATAAATTTGAAGTCTAATACCAACTAAAAGGTATTGGATATGAACAAGGTTAGAAATCTAAGGCTAATACTCATTTAAAATGGGGCTCGTCGAGTCAGGACCAATTTGTCCGAAAGTCCAAGGCTAACACCCCCTCCAAAAACCAAGTTCAATCATTTTTGGGGGAAAAGTCTATTACCCATAAATTTGAAGTCTAATACCAACTAAAAGGGATTGGATATGAACAAGGTTAGAAATGTAAGGCTAATACTCATTTAAAATGGGGCTCGTCGAGTCAGGAACAATTTGTCCAAAAATCCAAGGCTAACACCCCCTCAAAAAACCAAGTTCTATCATTTTGAGGGGAAAAGTCTATTACCCATAAATTTGAAGTCTAATACAAACAAAAAGGGATTGGATATGAACAAGGTTATAAATGTAAGGCTAATACTCATTTGAAATGGGGCTCGTGAGTCAAGACCAATTTGTCCGAAAATCCAAGGCTAACACCCCCTCCAAAAACCAAGTTCTATCATTTTCGGGTGAAAAGTCTATTACCCATAAATTTGAAGTCTAATACCAAAAAAAGGGATTGGATATGAACAAGGTTAGAAATCTAAGGCTAATACTCTTTTAAAATGGGGCTCGTGAAGTCAGGACCAATTTATCCGAAAATCCAAGGCTAACACCCCCTCCAAAAACCAAGTTCAATCATGTTTGAGGGAAAAGTCTATTACCCATAAATTTGAAGTCTAATACCAACTAAAAGGGATTGGATATGAACAAGGTTAGAAATCTAAGGTTAATACTCATTTAAATGGGGCTCGTCGAATAAGGATCAATATGTCCGAAAGTCCAAGGCTAACACCCCCTCCAAAAACCAAGTTCAATCATTTTTGGGGGAAAAGTCTATTACCCATAAATTTGAAGTCTAATACCAACTAAAAGGTATTGAAAATGAACAAGGTTAGAAATCTAAGGCTAATACTCATTTAAATGGGGCTCGTCGAATAAGGATCAATTTGTCCGAAAGTCCAAGGCTAACACCCCCTCCAAAAACCAAGTTCTATCATTTTTGGGGGAAAAGTCTATTACCCAAAAATTTGAAGTCTAATACCAACTAAAAGGTATTGGATATGAACAAGGTTAGAAATCTAAAGCTAATACTCATTTAAAATGGGTCTCGTCGAGTCAGGACCGATTTGTCCGAAAGTCCAAGGCTAACACCCCCTCCAAAAACCAAGCTCTATCATTTTGGCGGGAAAAGTCTATTACCCATAAATTTGAATTCTAATACCAACTAAAAGGGATTGCATATGAACAAGGTTATAAATCTAAGGCTAATACTCATTTAAAATGGGGCTCGTCGAGTCAGGACCAATTTGTCCGAAAATCCAAGGCTAACACCCCCTCCAAAAACCAAGTTCAATCATTTTTGGGGGAAAAGTCTATTACCCATAAATTTGAAGTCTAATACCAACTAAAAGGGATTTCATATGAACAAGGTTAGAAATCTAAGGCTAATACTCATTTAAAATGGGGCTCGTCAAGTCAGGACCAATTTGTCCGAAAATCCAAGGCTAACACCCCCTCCAAAAACCAAGTTCTATCATTTTAGGGGGAAAAGTCTATTACCCATTAATTTGAAGTCTAATACCAACAAAAAGGGATTGGATATGAACAAGGTTAGAAATCTAAGGCTAATACTCATTTAAAATGGGGCTCGTCGAGTCAGGACCATTTTGTCCGAAAATCCAAGGCTAACACCCCCTCCAAAAACCAAGTTCTATCATTTTGGGGGGAAAAGTCTATTACCCACAAATTTGAAGTCTAATACCAACTAAAAGGGGTTGGATATGAACAAGGTTCGAAATCTAAGGCTAATACTCATTTAAATGGGGCTCGTCGAATAAGGATCAATTTGTCCGAAAATCCAAGGCTAACACCCCCTCCAAAAACCAAGTTCAATCATTTTTGGGGGAAAAGTCTATTACCCATAAATTTGAAGTCTAATACCAACTAAAAGGTATTGGATATGAACAAGGTTAGAAATCTAAGGCTAATACTCATTTAAAATGGGGCTCGTCGAGTCAGGACCAATTTGTCCGAAAATCCAAGGCTAACACCCCCTCCAAAAACCAAGTTCAATTATTTTTGGGGGAAAAGTCTATTACCCATAAATTTGAAGTCTAATACCAACAAAAAGGGATTGGATATGAACAAGGTTAGAAATCTAAGGCTAATACTCATTTAAAATGGGGCTCGTCAAGTCAGGACCAATTTGTCTGAAAATCCAAGGCTAACACCCCCTCCAAAAACCAAGTTCTATCATTTTGGGTGAAAAAGTCTTTTACCCATTAATTTGAAGTCTAATACCAACTAAAAGGTATTGGATAAGAACAAGGTTAGAAATATAAGGCTAATACTCATTTAAAATGGTGCTCGTGAAGTCAGGACCAATTTGTCCGAAAATCCAAGGGTAACACCCCCTCCAAAAACCAAGTTCTATCATTTTGGGGGGAAAAGTCTATTACCCATAAATTTGAAGTCTAATACCAACAAAAAGGGATTGGATATGAACAAGGTTAGAAATCTAAGGCTAATACTCATTTAAAATGGGGCTCGTCAAGTCGGGGACCAATTTGTCCGAAAATCCAAGGCTAACACCCCCTCCAAAAAACCAAGTTCTATCATTTTGGGGGAAAAAGTCTTTTACCCATTAATTTGAAGTCTAATACCAACTAAAAAGGATTGGATATGAACAAGGTTAGAAATCTAAGGCTAATACTCATTTAAATGGGGCTCGTCGAATAAGGACCAATTTGTCCGAAAATCCAAGGCTAACACCCCCTCCAAAAACCAAGTTCAATCATTTTTGGGGGAAAAGTCTATTACCCATAAATTTGAAGTCTAATACCAACTAAAAGGGCTTGTATATGAACAAGTTTAGAAATATAAGGCTAATACTCATTTAAAATGGGGCTCGTGAAGTCAGGAACAATTTGTCCGAAAATCCAAGGCTAACACCCACTCCAAAAACCAAGTTCTATCATTTTGGGGGAAAAAGTCTTTTACCCATTAATTTGAAGTCTAATACCAACTAAAAGGTATTGGATAAGAAGAAGGTTAGAAATATAAGACTAATACTCATTTAAAATGGTGCTCGTGAAGTCGGGACCAATTTGTCCTAAAATCCAAGTCTAACACCCCTTCAAAAACCAAGTTCTATCATTTTTGGGGGGAAAAGTCTATTACCCATAAATTTGAATTCTAATACCAACTAAAAGGGATTGGATATGAACAAGGTTAGAAATCTAAGGCTAATACTCATTTAAAATGGGGCTCGTCAAGTCGAGGACCAATTTGTCAGAAAATCCAAGGCTAACACCCCCTCCAAAAAACCAAGTTCTATCATTTTTAGGGTGAAAAGTCTATTACCCATAAATTTGAAGTCTAATACCAAAAAAAAGGGATTGGATATGAACAAGGTTAGAAATATAAGGCTAATACTCATTTAAAATGGGGCTCGTCGAGTCAGGACCAATTTGTCCGAAAATCCAAGGCTAACACCCCCTCCAAAAACCAAGTTCAATCATTTTTGGGGGAAAAGTCTATTACCCATAAATTTGAAGTCTAATACCAACAAAAAGGGATTGGATATGAACAAGGTTAGAAATCTAAGGCTAATACTCATTTAAAATGGGGCTCGTCAAGTCAGGACCAATTTGTCTGAAAATCCAAGGCTAACACCCCCTCCAAAAACCAAGTTCTATCATTTTGGGGGAAAAAGTCTTTTACCCATTAATTTGAAGTCTAATACCAACTAAAAGGGATTGGATATGAACAAGGTTAGAAATATAAGGCTAATACTCATTTAAATGGGGCTCGTCGAATAAGGACCAATTTGTCCGAAAATCCAAGGCTAACACCCCCTCCAAAAACCAAGTTCAATCATTTTTGGGGGAAAAGTCTATTACCCATAAATTTGAAGTCTAATACCAACTAAAAGGGCTTGTATATGAACAAGTTTAGAAATATAAGGCTAATACTCATTTAAAATGGGGCTCGTGAAGTCAGGAACAATTTGTCCGAAAATCCAAGGCTAACACCCCCTCCAAAAACCAAGTTCTATCATTTTGGGGGCAAAAGTCTTTTACCCATTAATTTGAAGTCTAATACCAACTAAAAGGTATTGGATAACAACAAGGTTAGAAATATAAGACTAATACTCATTTAAAATGGTGCTCGTGAAGTCAGGACCAATTTGTCCTAAAATCCAAGTCTAACACCCACTTCAAAAACCAAGTTCTATCATTTTGGGGGGAAAAGTCTATTACCCATAAATTTGAATTCTAATACCAACTAAAAGGGATTGGATATGAACAAGGTTAGAAATGTAAGGCTAATACTCATTTAAAATGGGGCTCGTCGAGTCAGGAACAATTTGTCCGAAAATCCAAGGCTAACACCCCCTCCAAAACCCAAGTTCTATCATTTTGAGGGGAAAAGTCTATTACCATAAATTTGAAGTCTAATACCAACAAAAAGGGATTGGATATGAACAAGGTTATAAATGTAAGGCTAATACTCATTTGAAATGGGGCTCGTGAGTCAGGACCAATTTGTCCGAAAATCCAAGGCTAACACCCCCTCCAAAAACCAAGTTCTATCATTTTCGGGTGAAAAGTCTATTACCCATAAATTTGAAGTCTAATACCAAAAAAAGGGATTGGATATGAACAAGGTTAGAAATCTAAGGCTAATACTCATTTAAAATGGGGCTCGTCGAGTCAGGACCAATTTGTCCAAAAATCCAAGGCTAACACCCCCTCCAAAAACCAAGTTCAATCATTTTTGGGGGAAAAGTCTATTACCCATAAATTTGAAGTCTAATACCAACAAAAAGGGATTGGATATGAACAAGTTTAGAAATCTAAGGCTAATACTCATTTAAAATGGGGCTCGTCAAGTCAGGACCAATTTGTCTGAAAATCCAAGGCTAACACCCCCTCCAAAAACCAAGTTCTATCATTTTGGGGGAAAAAGTCTTTTACCCATTAATTTGAAGTCTAATACCAACTAAAAGGTATTGGATAAGAACAAGGTTAGAAATATAAGGCTAATACTCATTTAAAATGGTGCTCGTGAAGTCAGGACCAATTTGTCCGAAAATCCAAGGGTAACACCCCCTCCAAAAACCAAGTTCTATCATTTTGGGGGGAAAAGTCTATTACCCTTAAATTTGAAGTCTAATACCAACAAAAAGGGATTGGATATGAACAAGGTTAGAAATCTAAGGCTAATACTCATTTAAAATGGGGCTCGTCAAGTCGGGGACCAATTTGTCACGAAAATCCAAGGCTAACACCCCCTCCAAAAACCAAGTTCTATCATTTTGGGGGAAAAAGTCTTTTACCCATTAATTTGAAGTCTAATACCAACTAAAAGGGATTGGATATGAACAAGGTTAGAAATCTAAGGCTAATACTCATTTAAATGGGGCTCGTCGAATAAGGATCAATTTGTCCGAAAGTCCAAGGCTAACACCCCCTCCAAAAACCACGTTCTATCATTTTTGGGGGAAAAGTCTATTACCCATAAATTTGAAGTCTAATACCAACTAAAAGGTATTGGATATGAACAAGGTTAGAAATCTAAGGCTAATACTCATTTAAAATGGGGCTCGTCGAGTCAGGACCAATTTGTCCGAAAATCCAAGGCTAACACCCCCTCCAAAAACCAAGTTCAATCATTTTTGGGGGAAAAGTCTATTACCCATAAAATTGAAGTCTAATACCAACTAAAAGGTATTGAAAATGAACAAGGTTAGAAATCTAAGGCAAATACTCATTTAAATGGGGTTCGTCGAATAAGGATCAATTTGTCCGAAAGTCCAAGGCTAACACCCCCTCCAAAAAACCAAGCTCTATCATTTTTGGGGGAAACGTCTATTACCCATAAATTTGAAGTCTAATACCAACTAAAAGGTATTGCATATGAACAAGGTTAGAAATCTAAGGCTAATACTCATTTAAAATGGGGCTCGTGAAGTCAGGACCAATTTGTCTGAAAATCCAAGGCTAACACCCCCTCCAAAAACCAAGTTCTATCATTTTGGCGGGAAAAGTCTATTACCCATAAATTTGAATTCTAATACCAACTAAAAGGGATTGCATATGAACAAGGTTAGAAATCTAAGGCTAATACTCATTTAAAATGGGGCTCGTCGAGTCAGGTCCAATTTGTCCGAAAATCCAAGGCTAACACCCCCTCCAAAAACCAAGTTCAATGATTTTTGGGGGAAAAGTCTATTACCCATAAATTTGAAGTCTAATACCAACTAAAAGGTATTGAATATGAACAAGGTTAGAAATCTAAGGCTAATACTCATTTAAAATGGGGCTCGTCGAGTCAGGAACAATTTGTCCAAAAATCCAAGGCTAACACCCCCTCCAAAAACCAAGTTCTATCATTTTGGGGGGAAAAGTCTATTACCCATAAATTTGAAGTCTAATACCAACTAAAAGGGCTTGGATATGAACAAGGTTAGAAATATAAGGCTAATACTCATTTAAAATGGGGCTCGTGAAGTCAGGACCAATTTGTCCAAAAATCCAAGGCTAACACCCTCCCAAAAAAAAAAGTTCTATCATTTTGGGGGGAAAAGTCTATTAACATAAATTTGAAGTCTAATACCAACAAAAAGGGATTGGATATGAACAAGGTTAGAAATCTAAGGCTAATACTCATTTAAAATGGGGCTCTTCGAGTCAGGACCAATTTGTCCGAAAATCCAAGGCTACCACCCCCTCCAAAAAACCAAGTTCAATCATTTTTTGGGGGAAAAGTCTATTACCCATAAATTTGAAGTCTAATACCAACTAAAAGGGCTTGTATATGAACAAGGTTAGAAATATAAGGCTAATACTCATTTAAAATGGGGCTCGTGAAGTCAGGAATAATTTGTCCGAAAATCCAAGGCTAACACCCCCTCCAAAAACCAATTCAATCATTTTTGGGGGAAAAGTCTATTACCCATAAATTTGAAGTCTAATACCAACTAAAAGGGCTTGTATATGAACAAGGTTAGAAATATAAGGCTAATACTCATTTAAAATGGGGCTCGTGAAGTCAGGACCAATTTGTCCGAAAATCCAAGGCTAACACCCCCCCCAAAAACGAAGTTCTATCATTTTGGGGGAAAAAGTGTATTACCCATAAATTTGAAGTCTAATACCATCTAAAAGGTATTGGATATGAACTAGGTTAGAAATCTAAGGCTAATACTCATTTAAAATGGGGCTCGTGAAGTCAGGACCAATTTGTCCGAAAATCCAAGGCTAACACCCCCTCCAAAAACCAAGTTCTATCATTTTGGGGGGAAAAGTCTATTACCCATAAATTTGAAGTCTAATACCAACTAAAACGGATTGGATATGAAAAAGGTTACAAATATAAGGCTAATACTCATTTAAATGGGGCTCGTCGAATAAGGATCAATTTGTCCGAAAGTCCAAGGCTAACACCCCCTCCAAAAACCAAGTTCTATCATTTTTGGGGGAAAAGTGTATTACCCATAAATTTGAAGTCTAATACCAACTAAAAGGTATTGGATATGAAAAAGGTTAGAAATATAAGGCTAATACTCATTTAAAATGGGGCTCGTCGAGTTAGGACCAATTTGTCCGAAAATCCAAGGCTAACACCCCCTCCAAAAACCAAGTTCAATCATTTTTGGGGGAAAAGTATATTACCCATAAATTTGAAGTCTAATACCAACTAAAAGGTATTGAAAATGAACAAGGTTAGAAATCTAAGGCAAATACTCATTTAAATGGGGCTCGTCGAATAAGGATCAATTTGTCCGAAAGTCCAAGGCTAACACCCCCTCCAAAAACCAAGCTCTATCATTTTTGGGGGAAAAGTCTTTTACCCATAAATTTGAAGTCTAATACCAACTAAAAGGTATTGGATATGAACAAGGTTAGAAATCTAAGGCTAATACTCATTTAAAATGGGGCTCGTCGAGTCAGGACCAATTTGTCCGAAAATCCAAGGCTAACACCCCCTCCAAAAACCAAGTTCAATCATTTTTGGGGGAAAAGTCTATTACCCATAAATTTGAAGTCTAATACCAACTAAAAGGGCTTGTATATGAACAAGGTTAGAAATATAAGGCTAATACTCATTTAAAATGGGGCTCGTGAAGTCAGGAACAATTTGTCCGAAAATCCAAGGCTAACACCCCCTCCAAAAACCAAGTTCTATCATTTTGGGGGAAAAAGTCTTTTACCCATTAATTTGAAGTCTAATACCAACTAAAAGGTATTGGATAAGAACAAGGTTAGAAATATAAGACTAATACTCATTTAAAATGGTGCTCGTGAAGTCAGGACCAATTTGTCCTAAAATCCAAGTCTAACACCCCCTTCAAAAACCAAGTTCTATCATTTTGGGGGGAAAAGTCTATTACCCATAAATTTGAAATCTAATACCAACAAAAAGGGATTGGATATGAACAAGGTTAGAAATCTAAGGCTAATACTCATTTAAAATGGGGCTCGTGAAGTCAGGACCAATTTGTCCGAAAATCCAAGACTAACACCCCCTCCAAAAACCAAGTTCAATCATTTTTGGGGGAAAAGTATATTACCCATAAATTTGAAGTCTAATACCAACTAAAAGGTATTGAAAATGAACAAGGTTAGAAATCTAAGGCAAATACTCATTTAAATGGGGCTCGTCGAATAAGGATCAATTTGTCCGAAAGTCCAAGGCTAACACCCCCTCCAAAAACCAAGCTCTATCATTTTTGGGGGAAAAGTCTTTTACCCATAAATTTGAAGTCTAATACCAACTAAAAGGTATTGGATATGAACAAGGTTAGAAATCTAAGGCTAATACTCATTTAAAATGGGGCTCGTCGAGTCGGGGACCAATTTGTCCCAGAAAATCCAAGGCTAACACCCCCTCCAAAAACCAAGTTCAATCATTTTTTGGGGGAAAAGTCTATTACCCATAAATTTGAAGTCTAATACCAACTAAAAGGGCTTGTATATGAACAAGGTTAGAAATATAAGGCTAATACTCATTTAAAATGGGGCTCGTGAAGTCAGGAACAATTTGTCCGAAAATCCAAGGCTAACACCCCCTCCAAAAACCAAGTTCTATCATTTTGGGGAAAAAGTCTTTTACCCATTAATTTGAAGTCTAATACCAACTAAAAGGTATTGGATAAGAACAAGGTTAGAAATATAAGACTAATACTCATTTAAAATGGTGCTCGTGAAGTCAGGACAAATTTGTCCTAAAATCCAAGTCTAACACCCCCTTCAAAAACCAAGTTCTATCATTTTGGGGGGAAAAGTCTATTACCCATAAATTTGAAATCTAATACCAACAAAAAGGGATTGGATATGAACAAGGTTAGAAATCTAAGGCTAATACTCATTTAAAATGGGGCTCGTGAAGTCAGGACCAATTTGTCCGAAAATCCAAGACTAACACCCCCTCCAAAAACCAAGTTCTATCATTTTGGGGGGAAAAGTCTATTACCCATTAATTTGAAGTCTAATACCAACAAAAAGGGATTGGATATGAACAAGGTTAGAAATATAAGGCTAATACTCATTTAAAATGGGGCTCGTCGAGTCAGGACCAATTTGTCCGAAAATCCAAGGCTAACACCCCCTCCAAAAATCAAGTTCAATCATTTTTGGGGGAAAAGTCTATTACCCATAAATTTGAAGTCTAATACCAACAAAAAGGGATTGGATATGAACAAGGTTAGAAATCTAAGGCTAATACTCATTTAAAATGGGGCTCGTCAAGTCGGGACCAATTTGTCACGAAAATCCAAGGCTAACACCCCTCCAAAAACCAAGTTCTATCATTTTTGGGGGAAAAAGTCTTTTACCCATTAATTTGAAGTCTAATACCAACTAAAAGGTATTGAAAATTAACAAGGTTAGAAATCTAAGGCAAATACTCATTTAAATGGGGCTCGTCGAATAAGGATCAATTTGTCCGAAAGTCCAAGGCTAACACCACCTCCAAAAACCAAGCTCTATCATTTTTGGGGGAAAAGTCTATTACCCATAAATTTGAAGTCTAATACCAACTAAAAGGTATTGGATATGAACAAGGTTAGAAATCTAAGGCTAATACTCATTTAAAATGGGGCTCGTCGAGTCGGGGACCAATTTGTCCGAAAATCCAAGGCTAACACCCCCTCCAAAAACCAAGTTCAATCATTTTTGGGGGAAAAGTCTATTACCCATAAATTTGAAGTCTAATACCCACTAAAAGGGCTTGTATATGAACAAGTTTAGAAATATAAGGCTAATACTCATTTAAAATGGGGCTCGTGAAGTCGGGAACAATTTGTCAGAAAATCCAAGGCTAACACCCCCCTCCAAAAACCAAGTTCTATCATTTTGGGGGAAAAAGTCTTTTACCCATTAATTTGAAGTCTAATACCAACTAAAAGGTATTGGATAAGAAGAAGGTTAGAAATATAAGACTAATACTCATTTAAAATGGTGCTCGTGAAGTCAGGACCAATTTGTCCTAAAATCCAAGTCTAACACCCCCTTCAAAAACCAAGTTCTATCATTTTGGGGGGAAAAGTCTATTACCCATAAATTTGAATTGTAATACCAACTAAAAGGGATTGGATATGAACAAGGTTAGAAATGTAAGGGTAATACTCATTTAAAATGGGGCTCGTCGAGTCAGGAACAATTTGTCCGAAAATCCAAGGCTAACACCCCCTCCAAAACCCAAGTTCTATCATTTTGAGGGGAAAAGTCTATTACCATAAATTTGAAGTCTAATACCAACAAAAATGGATTGGATATGAACAAGGTTATAAATGTAAGGCTAATACTCATTTGAAATGGGGCTCGTGAGTCAAGACCAATTTGTCCGAAAATCCAAGGCTAACACCCCCTCCAAAAACCAAGTTCTATCATTTTCGGGTGAAAAGTCTATTACCCATAAATTTGAAGTCTAATACCAAAAAAAGGGATTGGATATGAACAAGGTTAGAAATCTAAGGCTAATACTCTTTTAAAATGGGGCTCGTCAAGTCAGGACCAATTTATCCGAAAATCCAAGGCTAACACCCCCTCCAAAAACCAAGTTCAATCATTTTTGGGGGAAAAGTCTATTACCCATAAATTTGAAGTCTAATACCAACTAAAAGGGCTTGTATATGAACAAGTTTAGAAATATAAGGCTAATACTCATTTAAAATGGTGCTCGTGAAGTCAGGACCAATTTGTCCGAAAATCCAAGGGTAACACCCCCTCCAAAAACCAAGTTCTATCATTTTGGGGGGAAAAGTCTATTACCCATAAATTTGAAGTCTAATACCAACAAAAAGGGATTGGATATGAACAAGGTTAGAAATCTAAGGCTAATACTCATTTAAAATGGGGCTCGTCAAGTCAGGACCAATTTGTCTGAAAATCCAAGGCTAACACACCCTCCAAAAACCAAGTTCTATCATTTTGGGGGAAAAAGTCTTTTACCCATTAATTTGAAGTCTAATACCAACTAAAAGGGATTGGATATGAACAAGGTTAGAAATCTAAGGCTAATACTCATTTAAATGGGGCTCGTCGAATAAGGATCAATTTGTCCGAAAGTCCAAGGCTAACACCCCCTCCAAAAACCACGTTCTATCATTTTTGGGGGAAAAGTCTATTACCCATAAATTTGAAGTCTAATACCAACTAAAAGGTATTGGATATGAACAAGGTTAGAAATCTAAGGCTAATACTCATTTAAAATGGGGCTCGTCGAGTCGGGACCAATTTGTCCAGAAAATCCAAGGCTAACACCCCTCCAAAAACCAAGTTCAATCATTTTTTGGGGGAAAAGTCTATTACCCATAAAATTGAAGTCTAATACCAACTAAAAGGTATTGAAAATGAACAAGGTTAGAAATCTAAGGCAAATACTCATTTAAATGGGGCTCGTCGAATAAGGATCAATTTGTCCGAAAGTCCAAGGCTAACACCCCCTCCAAAAAACCAAGCTCTATCATTTTTGGGGGAAACGTCTATTACCCATAAACTTGAAGTCTAATACCAACTAAAAGGGATTGCATATGAACAAGGTTAGAAATCTAAGGCTAATACTCATTTAAAATGGGGCTCGTCGAGTCAGGTCCAATTTGTCCGAAAATCCAAGGCTAACACCCCCTCCAAAAACCAAGTTCAATGATTTTTGGGGGAAAAGTCTATTACCCATAAATTTGAAGTCTAATACCAACTAAAAGGTATTGAATATGAACAAGGTTAGAAATCTAAGGCTAATACTCATTTAAAATGGGGCTCGTCGAGTCAGGAACAATTTGTCCAAAAATCCAAGGCTAACACCCCCTCCAAAAACCAAGTTCTATCATTTTGGGGGGAAAAGTCTATTACCCATAAATTTGAAGTCTAATACCAACTAAAAGGGCTTGGATATGAACAAGGTTAGAAATATAAGGCTAATACTCATTTAAAATGGGGCTCGTGAAGTCAGGACCAATTTGTCCAAAAATCCAAGGCTAACACCCTCCCAAAAAAAAAAGTTCTATCATTTTGGGGGGAAAAGTCTATTAACATAAATTTGAAGTCTAATACCAACAAAAAGGGATTGGATATGAACAAGGTTAGAAATCTAAGGCTAATACTCATTTAAAATGGGGCTCTTCGAGTCAGGACCAATTTGTCCGAAAATCCAAGGCTAACACCCCCTCCAAAAACCAAGTTCAATCATTTTTGGGGGAAAAGTCTATTACCCATAAATTTGAAGTCTAATACCAACTAAAAGGGCTTGTATATGAACAAGGTTAGAAATATAAGGCTAATACTCATTTAAAATGGGGCTCGTGAAGTCAGGAATAATTTGTCCGAAAATCCAAGGCTAACACCCCCTCCAAAAACCAATTCAATCATTTTTGGGGGAAAAGTCTATTACCCATAAATTTGAAGTCTAATACCAACTAAAAGGGCTTGTATATGAACAAGGTTAGAAATATAAGGCTAATACTCATTTAAAATGGGGCTCGTGAAGTCAGGACCAATTTGTCCGAAAATCCAAGGCTAACACCCCCCCCAAAAACGAAGTTCTATCATTTTGGGGGAAAAAGTGTATTACCCATAAATTTGAAGTCTAATACCATCTAAAAGGTATTGGATATGAACTAGGTTAGAAATCTAAGGCTAATACACATTTAAAATGGGGCTCGTGAAGTCAGGACCAATTTGTCCGAAAATCCAAGGCTAACACCCCCTCCAAAAACCAAGTTCTATCATTTTGGGGGGAAAAGTCTATTACCCATAAATTTGAAGTCTAATACCAACTAAAACGGATTGGATATGAAAAAGGTTACAAATATAAGGCTAATACTCATTTAAATGGGGCTCGTCGAATAAGGATCAATTTGTCCGAAAGTCCAAGGCTAACACCCCCTCCAAAAACGAAGTTCTATCATTTTTGGGGGAAAAGTCTATTACCCATAAATTTAAAGTCTAATACCAACTAACAGGTATTGAATATGAACAAGGTTAGATATCTAAGGCTAATACTCATTTAAAATGGGGCTCGTGAAGTTAGGACCAATTTGTCCGAAAATCCAAGGCTAACACCCCCTCCAAAAACCAAGTTCAATCATGTTCGGGGGAAAAGTCTATTACCCATAAATTTGAAGTCTAATACCAACTAAAAGGGATTGAATATGAACAAGGTTAGAAATCTAAGGCTAATACTCATTTAAATGGGGCTCGTCGAATAAGGATCAATTTGTCCGAAAGTCCAAGGCTAACACCCCCTCCAAAAACCAAGTTCTATCATTTTTGGGGGAAAAGTGTATTACCCATAAATTTGAAGTCTAATACCAACTAAAAGGTATTGGATATGAAAAAGGTTAGAAATATAAGGCTAATAATCATTTAAAATGGGGCTCGTCGAGTCAGGACCAATTTGTCCGAAAATCCAAGGCTAACACCCCCTCCAAAAACCAAGTTCAATCATTTTTGGGGGAAAAGTATATTACCCATAAATTTGAAGTCTAATACCAACTAAAAGGTATTGAAAATGAACAAGGTTAGAAATCTAAGGCAAATACTCATTTAAATGGGGCTCGTCGAATAAGGATCAATTTGTCCGAAAGTCCAAGGCTAACACCCCCTCCAAAAACCAAGCTCTATCATTTTTGGGGGAAAAGTCTTTTACCCATAAATTTGAAGTCTAATACCAACTAAAAGGTATTGGATATGAACAAGGTTAGAAATCTAAGGCTAATACTCATTTAAAATGAGGCTCGTCGAGTCAGGACCAATTTGTCCGAAAATCCAAGGCTAACACCCCCACCAAAAACCAAGTTCAATCATTTTTGGGGGAAAAGTCTATTACCCATAAATTTGAAGTCTAATACCAACTAAAAGGGCTTGTATATGAACAAGGTTATAAATATAAGGCTAATACTCATTTAAAATGGGGCTCGTGAAGTCAGGAACAATTTGTCCGAAAATCCAAGGCTAACACCCCCTCCAAAAACCAAGTTCTATCATTTAGGGGGAAAAAGTCTTTTACCCATTAATTTGAAGTCCAATACCAACTAAAAGGTATTGGATAAGAACAAGGTTAGAAATATAAGACTAATACTCATTTAAAATGGTGCTCGTGAAGTCAGGACCAATTTGTCCTAAAATCCAAGTCTAACACCCCCTTCAAAAACCAAGTTCTATCATTTTGGGGGGAAAAGTCTATTACCCATAAATTTGAAATCTAATACCAACAAAAAGGGATTGGATATGAACAAGGTTAGAAATCTAAGGCTAATACTCTTTTAAAATGGGGCTCGTGAAGTCAGGACCAATTTGTCCGAAAACCCAAGACTAACACCCCCTCCAAAAACCAAGTTCTATCATTTTGGGGGGAAAAGTCTATTACCCATTAATTTGAAGTCTAATACCAACAAAAAGGGATTGGATATGAACAAGGTTAGAAATCTAAGGCTAATACTCATTTAAAATGGGGGCTCGTCGAGTCGGGACCAATTTGTCCAGAAAATCCAAGGCTAACACCCCCTCCAAAAACCAAGTTCAATCATTTTTGGGGGAAAAGTCTATTACCCATAAATTTGAAGTCTAATACCAACAAAAAGGGATTGGATATGAACAAGGTTAGAAATCTAAGGCTAATACTCATTTAAAATGGGGCTCGTCAAGTCAGGACCAATTTGTCTCGAAAATCCAAGGCTAACACCCCCTCCAAAAACCAAGTTCTATCATTTTGGGGGAAAAAGTCTTTTACCCATTAATTTGAAGTCTAATACCAACTAAAAGGTATTGAAAATTAACAAGTTTAGAAATCTAAGGCAAATACTCATTTAAATGGGGCTCGTCGAATAAGGATCAATTTGTCCGAAAGTCCAAGGCTAACACCACCTCCAAAAACCAAGCTCTATCATTTTTGGGGGAAAAGTCTATTACCCATAAATTTGAAGTCTAATACCAACTAAAAGGTATTGGATATGAACAAGGTTAGAAATCTAAGGCTAATACTCATTTAAAATGGGGCTCGTCGAGTCGGGACCAATTTGTCCAGAAAATCCAAGGCTAACACCCCCTCCAAAAAACCAAGTTCAATCATTTTTTGGGGGAAAAGTCTATTACCCATAAATTTGAAGTCTAATACCAACTAAAAGGGCTTGTATATGAACAAGTTTAGAAATATAAGGCTAATACTCATTTAAAATGGGGCTCGTGAAGTCGGGAACAATTTGTCCAGAAAATCCAAGGCTAACACCCCCTCCAAAAACCAAGTTCTATCATTTTGGGGGAAAAAGTCTTTTACCCATTAATTTGAAGTCTAATACCAACTAAAAGGTATTGGATAAGAAGAAGGTTAGAAATATAAGACTAATACTCATTTAAAATGGTGCTCGTGAAGTCAGGACCAATTTGTCCTAAAATCCAAGTCTAACACCCCCTTCAAAAACCAAGTTCTATCATTTTGGGGGGAAAAGTCTATTACCCATAAATTTGAATTGTAATACCAACTAAAAGGGATTGGATATGAACAAGGTTAGAAATGTAAGGGTAATACTCATTTAAAATGGGGCTCGTCGAGTCAGGACCAATTTGTCCGAAAATCCAAGGCTAACACCCCCTCCAAAAACCAAGTTCAATCATTTTTGGGGGAAAAGTCTATTACCCATAAATTTGAAGTCTAATACCAACAAAAAGGGATTGGATATGAACAAGGTTAGAAATCTAAGGCTAATACTCATTTAAAATGGGGCTCGTCAAGTCAGGACCAATTTGTCTGAAAATCCAAGGCTAACACCCCCTCCAAAAACCAAGTTCTATCATTTTGGGGGAAAAAGTCTTTTACCCATTAATTTGAAGTCTAATACCAACTAAAAGGTATTGAAAATTAACAAGGTTAGAAATCTAAGGCAAATACTCATTTAAATGGGGCTCGTCGAATAAGGATCAATTTGTCCGAAAGTCCAAGGCTAACACCACCTCCAAAAACCAAGCTCTATCATTTTTGGGGGAAAAGTCTATTACCCATAAATTTGAAGTCTAATACCAACTAAAAGGTATTGGATATGAACAAGGTTAGAAATCTAAGGCTAATACTCATTTAAAATGGGGCTCGTCGAGTCAGGACCAATTTGTCCGAAAATCCAAGGCTAACACCCCCTCCAAAAACCAAGTTCAATCATTTTTGGGGGAAAAGTCTATTACCCATAAATTTGAAGTCTAATACCAACTAAAAGGGCTTGTATATGAACAAGTTTAGAAATATAAGGCTAATACTCATTTAAAATGGGGCTCGTGAAGTCAGGAACAATTTGTCCGAAAATCCAAGGCTAACACCCCCTCCAAAAACCAAGTTCTATCATTTTGGGGGAAAAAGTCTTTTACCCATTAATTTGAAGTCTAATACCAACTAAAAGGTATTGGATAAGAAGAAGGTTAGAAATATAAGACTAATACTCATTTAAAATGGTGCTCGTGAAGTCAGGACCAATTTGTCCTAAAATCCAAGTCTAACACCCCCTTCAAAAACCAAGTTCTATCATTTTGGGGGGAAAAGTCTATTACCCATAAATTTGAATTGTAATACCAACTAAAAGGGATTGGATATGAACAAGGTTAGAAATGTAAGGGTAATACTCATTTAAAATGGGGCTCGTCGAGTCAGGAATAATTTGTCCGAAAATCCAAGGCTAACACCCCCTCCAAAACCCAAGTTCTATCATTTTGAGGGGAAAAGTCTATTACCATAAATTTGAAGTCTAATACCAACAAAAAGGGATTGGATATGAACAAGGTTATAAATGTAAGGCTAATACTCATTTGAAATGGGGCTCGTGAGTCAGGACCAATTTGTCCGAAAATCCAAGGCTAACACCCCCTCCAAAAACCAAGTTCTATCATTTTCGGGTGAAAAGTCTATTACCCATAAATTTGAAGTCTAATACCAAAAAAAGGGATTGGATATGAACAAGGTTAGAAATCTAAGGCTAATACTCTTTTAAAATGGGGCTCGTCAAGTCAGGACCAATTTATCCGAAAATCCAAGGCTAACACCCCCTCCAAAAACCAAGTTCAATCATGTTTGGGGGAAAAGTCTATTACCCATAAATTTGAAGTCTAATACCAGCTAAAAGGGATTGGATATGAACAAGGTTAGAAATCTAAGGTTAATACTCATTTAAATGGGGCTCGTCGAATAAGGATCAATTTGTCCGAAAGTCCAAGGCTAACACCCCCTCCAAAAACCAAGTTCAATCATTTTTGGGGGAAAAGTCTATTACCCATAAATTTGAAGTCTAATACCAACTAAAAGGTATTGGATATGAACAAGGTTAGAAATCTAAGGCTAATACTCATTTAAAATGGGGCTCGTCGAGTCAGGACCGATTTGTCCGAAAGTCCAAGGCTGACACCCCCTCCAAAAACCAAGCTCTATCATTTTTGGGGGAAAAGTCTATTACCCATAAATTTGAAGTCTAATACCATCTAAAAGGTATTGAATATGAACAAGGTTATAAATCTAAGGCTAATATAAAATGGGGCTCGTGAAGTCAGGACCAATTTGTCTGAAAATCCAAGGCTAACACCCCCTCCAAAAACCAAGTTCTATCATTTTGGCGGGAAAAGTCTATTACCCATAAATTTGAATTCTAATACCAACTAAAAGGGATTGCATATGAACAAGGTTATAAATCTAAGGCTAATACTCATTTAAAATGGAGCTCGTCGAATAAGGATCAATTTGTCCGAAAGTCCAAGGCTAACACCCCCTCCAAAAACCAAGTTCAATCATTTTTGGGGGAAAACTCTATTACCCATAAATTTGAAGTCAAATACCAACTAAAAGTGATTTCATATGAACAAGGTTAGAAATCTAAGGCTAATACTCATTTAAAATGGGGCTCGTCAAGTCAGGACCAATTTGTCCAGAAAATCCAAGGCTAACACCCCCTCCAAAAACCAAGTTCTATCATTTTTGGGGGGGAAAAGTCTATTACCCATTAATTTGAAGTCTAATACCAACAAAAAGGGATTGGATTTGAACAAGGTTAGAAATCTAAGGCTAATACTCATTTAAAATGGGGCTCGTCGAGTCAGGACCAATTTGTCTGAAAATCCAAGGCTAACACCCCCTCCAAAAACCAAGTTTTATCATTTTGGGGGGGAAAACCTATTACCCATAAATTTGAAGTCTAATACCAACTAAAAGGGGTTGGATATGAACAAGGTTCGAAATCTAAGGCTAATACTCATTTAAAATGGGGCTCGTCGAGTCAGGACTAATTTGTCCGAAAATCCAAGGCTAACACCCCCTCCAAAAACCAAGTTCTATCATTTTGGGGGGGGGAAAGTCTATTACCCATAAATTTGAAGTCTAATACCAATTAAAAGGGATTGTATATGAACAAGGTTAGAAGTCTAAGGCTAATACTCATTTAAATGGGGCTCGTCGAATAAGGATCAATTTGTCCGAAAATCCAAGGCTAACACCCCCTCCAAAAACCAAGTTCAATCATTTTTGGGGGAAAAGTCTATTACCCATAAATTTGAAGTCTAATACCAACTAAAAGGTATTGAAAATGACCAAGGTTAGAAATCTAAGGCAAATACTCATTTAAATGGGGCTCGTCGAATAAGGATCAATTTGTCCGAAAGTCCAAGGCTAACACCCCCTCCAAAAAACCAAGCTCTATCATTTTTGGGGGAAAAGTCTATTACCCATAAATTTGAAGTCTAATACCAACTAAAAGGTATTGCATATGAACAAGGTTAGAAATCTAAGGCTAATACTCATTTAAAATGGGGCTCGTGAAGTCAGGACCAATTTGTCTGAAAATCCAAGGCTAACACCCCCTCCAAAAACCAAGTTCTATCATTTTGGCGGGAAAAGTCTATTACCCATAAATTTGAATTCTAATACCAACTAAAAGGGATTGCATATGAACAAGGTTAGAAATCTAAGGCTAATACTCATTTAAAATAGGGCTCGTCGAGTCAGGACCAATTTGTCCGAAAATCCAAGGCTAACACCCCCTCCAAAAACCAAGTTCAATCATTTTTGGGGGAAAAGTCTATTACCCATAAATTTGAAGTCTAATACCAACTAAAAGGTATTGAAAATGAACAAGGTTAGAAATCTAAGGCAAATACTCATTTAAATGGGGCTCGTCGAATAAGGATCAATTTGTCAGAAAGTCCAAGGCTAACACCCCCTCCAAAAACCAAGCTCTATCATTTTTTGGGGGGAAAAGTCTATTACCCACAAATTTCAAGTCTAATACCAACTAAAAGGTATTGCATATGAACAAGGTTAGAAATCTAAGGCTAATACTCATTTAAAATGGGGCTCGTGAAGTCGGGACCAATTTGTCACGAAAATCCAAGGCTAACACCCCCTCCAAAAACCAAGTTCTATCATTTTGGCGGGAAAAGTCTATTACCCATAAATTTGAATTCTAATACCAACTAAAAGGGATTGCATATGAACAAGGTTAGAAATCTAAGGCTAATACTCATTTAAAATGGGGCTCGTCGAGTCAGGACCAATTTGTCCAGAAAATCCAAGGCTAACACCCCCTCCAAAAACCAAGTTCAATCATTTTTCGGGGAAAAGTCTATTACCCATAAATTTGAAGTCTAATACCAACTAAAAGGGATTGCATATGAACAAGGTTATAAATCTAAGGCTAATACTCATTTAAAATGAGGCTCGTCGAGTCAGGACCAATTTGTCCGAAAATCCAAGGCTAACACCCCCTCCAAAAACCAAGTTCAATCATTTTTGGGGGAAAAGTCTATTACCCATAAATTTGAAGTCTAATACCAACTAAAAGGTATTGGATATGAACAAGGTTAGAAATCTAAGGCTAATACTCATTTAAAATGGGGCTCGTCGAGTCGGGGACCGATTTGTCCAGAAAGTCCAAGGTCGACACCCCCTCCAAAAACCAAGCTCTATCATTTTTGGGGGAAAAGTCTATTACCCATAAATTTGAAGTCTAATACCATCTAAAAGGTATTGAATATGAACAAGGTTATAAATCTAAGGCTAATATAAAATGGGGCTCGTGAAGTCAGGACCAATTTGTCTGAAAATCCAAGGCTAACACCCCTCCAAAAAACCAAGTTCTATCATTTTGGCGGGAAAAGTCTATTACCCATAAATTTGAATTCTAATACCAACTAAAAGGGATTGCATATGAACAAGGTTATAAATCTAAGGCTAATACTCATTTAAAATGGAGCTCGTCGAATAAGGATCAATTTGTCCGAAAGTCCAAGGCTAACACCCCCTCCAAAAACCAAGTTCAATCATTTTTGGGGGAAAACTCTATTACCCATAAATTTGAAGTCAAATACCAACTAAAAGTGATTTCATATGAACAAGGTTAGAAATCTAAGGCTAATACTCATTTAAAATGGGGCTCGTCAAGTCAGGACCAATTTGTCCGAAAATCCAAGGCTAACACCCCCTCCAAAAACCAAGTTCTATCATTTTGGGGGGAAAAGTCTATTACCCATTAATTTGAAGTCTAATACCAACAAAAAGGGATTGGATTTGAACAAGGTTAGAAATCTAAGGCTAATACTCATTTAAAATGGGGCTCGTCGAGTCAGGACCAATTTGTCTGAAAATCCAAGGCTAACACCCCCTCCAAAAACCAAGTTTTATCATTTTGGGGGGGAAAACCTATTACCCATAAATTTGAAGTCTAATACCAACTAAAAGGGGTTGGATATGAACAAGGTTCGAAATCTAAGGCTAATACTCATTTAAAATGGGGCTCGTCGAGTCAGGACTAATTTGTCCGAAAATCCAAGGCTAACACCCCTCCAAAAACCAAGTTCTATCATTTTGGGGGGGGGAAAGTCTATTACCCATAAATTTGAAGTCTAATACCAATTAAAAGGGATTGTATATGAACAAGGTTAGAAGTCTAAGGCTAATACTCATTTAAATGGGGCTCGTCGAATAAGGATCAATTTGTCCGAAAATCCAAGGCTAACACCCCCTCCAAAAACCAAGTTCAATCATTTTTGGGGGAAAAGTCTATTACCCATAAATTTGAAGTCTAATACCAACTAAAAGGTATTGAAAATGACCAAGGTTAGAAATCTAAGGCAAATACTCATTTAAATGGGGCTCGTCGAATAAGGATCAATTTGTCCGAAAGTCCAAGGCTAACACCCCCTCCAAAAACCAAGCTCTATCATTTTTGGGGGAAAAGTCTATTACCCATAAATTTGAAGTCTAATACCAACTAAAAGGTATTGCATATGAACAAGGTTAGAAATCTAAGGCTAATACTCATTTAAAATGGGGCTCGTGAAGTCGGGGACCAATTTGTCCCGAAAATCCAAGGCTAACACCCCCTCCAAAAACCAAGTTCTATCATTTTGGCGGGAAAAGTCTATTACCCATAAATTTGAATTCTAATACCAACTAAAAGGGATTGCATATGAACAAGGTTAGAAATCTAAGGCTAATACTCATTTAAAATAGGGCTCGTCGAGTCAGGACCAATTTGTCCGAAAATCCAAGGCTAACACCCCCTCCAAAAACCAAGTTCAATCATTTTTGGGGGAAAAGTCTATTACCCATAAATTTGAAGTCTAATACCAACTAAAAGGTATTGAAAATGAACAAGGTTAGAAATCTAAGGCAAATACTCATTTAAATGGGGCTCGTCGAATAAGGATCAATTTGTCCGAAAGTCCAAGGCTAACACCCCCTCCAAAAACCAAGCTCTATCATTTTTGGGGGAAAAGTCTATTACCCACAAATTTCAAGTCTAATACCAACTAAAAGGTATTGCATATGAACAAGGTTAGAAATCTAAGGCTAATACTCATTTAAAATGGGGCTCGTGAAGTCAGGACCAATTTGTCTGAAAATCCAAGGCTAACACCCCCTCCAAAAACCAAGTTCTATCATTTTGGCGGGAAAAGTCTATTACCCATAAATTTGAATTCTAATACCAACTAAAAGGGATTGCATATGAACAAGGTTAGAAATCTAAGGCTAATACTCATTTAAAATGGGGCTCGTCGAGTCAGGACCAATTTGTCCGAAAATCCAAGGCTAACACCCCCTCCAAAAACCAAGTTCAATCATTTTTCGGGGAAAAGTCTATTACCCATAAATTTGAAGTCTAATACCAACTAAAAGGGATTGCATATGAACAAGGTTATAAATCTAAGGCTAATACTCATTTAAAATGAGGCTCGTCGAGTCAGGACCAATTTGTCCGAAAATCCAAGGCTAACACCCCCTCCAAAAACCAAGTTCTATCATTTTTGGGGGAAAAGTCTATTACCCATAAATTTGAAGTCTAATACCAACTAAAAGGTATTGGATATGAACAAGGTTAGAAATATAAGGCTAATACTCATTTAAAATGGGGCTCGTCGAGTCAGGACCAATTTGTCCGAAAATCCAAGGCTAACACCCCCTCCAAAAACCAAGTTCAATCATTTTTGGGGGAAAAGTCTATTACCCATAAATTTGAAGTCTAATACCAACTAAAAGGGCTTGGATATGAACAATGTTAGAAATATAAGGCTAATACTCATTTAAAATGAGGCTCGTGAAGTCAGGACCAATTTGTCCGAAAATCCAAGGGTAACACCCCCCCAAAAACCAAGTTCTATCATTTTGGGGGGAAAAGTCTATTACCCATAAATTTGAAGTCTAATACCAACAAAAAGGGATTGGATATGAACAAGGTTAGAAATCTAAGGCTAATACTCATTTAAAATGGGGCTCGTCGAGTGAGGACCAATTTGTCCGAAAATCCAAGGCTAGCACCCCCTCCAAAAACCAAGTTCTATCATTTTTGGGGGAAAAGTCTATTAC
>JAPFFH010000031.1:110630-169630 GCA_029030765.1 Salix suchowensis | reverse complement strand
TTTATAACCTTTTTCATATCCAATCCCTTTTAGTTTGTATTAGACTTCAAATTTATGGGTAATAGACTTTTCCCCCCAAAATGATAGAACTTGGTTTTTGGTGGGGGTGTTAGCCTTGGATTTTCGGACAAATTGGTCCTGACGCGACGATCCCCATTTTAAATGACTATTAGCCTTAGATTTCTAACCTTGTTCATATACAATACCTTTTAGTTTGTATTAGACTTCAAATTAATGGGTAATAGACTTTTCCCCCAAAAATGATTGAACTTGGTTTTTGGAGGGGGTGTTAGCCTTGGATTTTCGGACAAATTGGTCCTCCCTCGACGAGCCCCATTTTAAATGAGTATTAGCCTTAGATTTCTAACCTTGTTCATATACAAGCTGTTTTAGTTGGTATTAGACTTCAAATTTATGGGTAATAGACTTTTTCCCCCAAAATGATAGACCTTGGTTTTTGGACGGGGGTGTTAGCCTTGGATTTTCGGACAAATTGATCCTTATTCGACGAGCCCCATTTTAAATGAGTATTAGCCTAATATTTATAACCTTTTTCATATCCAATCCCTTTTAGTTGGTATTAGACTTGAAATTTATGGGTAATAGACTTTTCCCCCCAAACATGATTGAAGTTTGTTTTTGGAGGGGGGTGTTAGATTTGGATTTTCGGACAAATTGATGATGACTCCACGAGCCCCTATTTACATGAGTATTAGCCTTAGATTTCTAACCTTGTTCATATCCAAGCCCTTTTAGTTGGTATTAGACTTCAAATTTATGGGTAATAGACTTTTCCCCCCAAAAATGATAGAACTTGGTTTTTGGAAAGGGGTGTTAGCCTTGGATTTTCGAGACAAATTGGTCCCGACTTGACGAGCCCCATTTTAAATGAGTATTAGCCTTATATTTCTAACCTTGTTCATATCCAATCCCTTTTAGTTGGTATTAGACTTCAAATTTATGGGTAATAGACTTTTGCCCCCCAAAATGATAGAACTTGGTTTTTGGAGGGGGTGTTAGCCTTGGATTTTCGGACAAATTGGTCCTGACTTCACGAGCACCATTTTAAATGAGTATTAGCCTTAGATTTCTAACCTTGTTCATATCCAATCCCTTTTTGTTGGTATTAGACTTCAAATTTATGGGTAATAGACTTTTCACCCCAAAATGATAGAACTTGGTTTTTGGAGGGGGTGTTAGCCTTGGATTTTCGGACAAATTGGTCCTGACTTCACGAGCACCCATTTTAAATGAGTATTAGCCTTAGATTTCTAACCTTGTTCATATCCAATACCTTTTTAGTTTGTATTAGACTTCAAATTAACGGGTAATAGACTTTTCCCCCCAAAAATGATTGAACTTGGTTTTTGGAGGGGGTGTTAGCCTTGGATTTTCAAACAAATTGGTCCTGACTTGACGAGCTCCATTTTAAATGAGTATTAGCTTTAGATTTCTAACCTTGTTCATATCCAATACCTTTTAGTTTGTATTAGACTTCAAATTAATGGGTAATAGACTTTTCCCCCAAAAATGATTGAACTTGGTTTTTGGAGGGGGTGTTAGCCTTGGATTTTCGGACAAATTGGTCCTCCCTCGACGAGCCCCATTTTAAATGAGTATTAGCCTTAGATTTCTAACCTTGTTCATATACAAGCCGTTTTAGTTGGTATTAGACTTCAAATTTATGGGTAATAGACTTTTTCCCCCCAAAAATGATAGACCTTGGTTTTTGGACGGGGGTGTTAGCCTTGGATTTTCTGGACAAATTGATCCTTATTCAACGAGCCCCATTTAAATGAGTATTAGCCTAATATTTATAACCTTTTTCATATCCAATCCCTTTTAGTTGGTATTAGACTTGAAATTTATGGGTAATAGACTTTTCCCCCAAACATGATTGAACTTTGTTTTTGGAGGGGGTGTTAGATTTGGATTTTCGGACAAATTGATGATGACTCCACGAGCCCTATTTACATGAGTATTAGCCTTAGATTTCTAACCTTGTTCATATCCAAGCCCTTTTAGTTGGTATTAGACTTCAAATTTATGGGTAATAGACTTTTCCCCCCAAAATGATAGAACTTGGTTTTTGGAAAGGGTGTTAGCCTTGGATTTTCAGACAAATTGGTCTGACTCGACGAGCCCCATTTTAAATGAGTATTAGCCTTATATTTCTAACCTTGTTCATATCCAATCCCTTTTAGTTGGTATTAGACTTCAAATTTATGGGTAATAGACTTTTGCCCCCAAAATGATAGAACTTGGTTTTTGGAGGGGGTGTTAGCCTTGGATTTTCAAACAAATTGGTCCTGACTTGACGAGCCCCATTTTAAATGAGTATTAGCTTTATATTTCTAACCTTGTTCATATCCTATACCTTTTAGTTGGTATTAGACTTCAAATTTATGGGTAATAGACTTTTCCCCCCAAAATGATAGAACTTGGTTTTTGGAGGGGGTGTTAGCCTTGGATTTTTGGACAAATTGGTCCTGACTTCACGAGCACCATTTTAAATGAGTATTAGCCTTATATTTCTAACCTTGTTCATATCCAATACCTTTTAGTTGGTATTAGACTTCAAATTTATGGGTAATAGACTTTTCCCCCAAAAATGATTGAACTTGGTTTTTGGAGGGGGTGTTAGCCTTGGATTTTCAGACAAATTGGTCCTGACTTGATGAGCCCAATTTTAAATGAGCATTAGCCTTAGATTTCTAACCTTGTTCATATCCAATACATTTTAGTTGGTATTAGACTTCAAATTTATGGGTAATAGACTTTTACCCCAAAATGATAGAACTTGGTTTTTGGAGGGGGTGTTAGCCTTGGATTTTCGGACAAATTGGTCCTCATTCGACGAGCCCCATTTTAAATGAGTATTAGCCTTAGATTTCTAACCTTGTTCATATCCAATCCCTTTTAGTTTGTATTAGACTTCAAATTTATGGGTAATAGACTTTTCCCCCCAAAATGATAGACCTTGGTTTTTGGACGGGGTGTTAGCCTTGGATTTTCGGACAAATTGATCCTTATTCAACGAGCCCCATTTAAATGAGTATTAGCCTAATATTTATAACCTTTTTCATATCCAATCCCTTTTAGTTGGTATTAGACTTGAAATTTATGGGTAATAGACTTTTCCCCCAAACATGATTGAACTTTGTTTTTGGAGGGGGTGTTAGATTTGGATTTTCGGACAAATTGATGATGACTCCACGAGCCCTATTTACATGACTATTAGCCTTAGATTTCTAACCTTGTTCATATCCAAGCCCTTTTAGTTGGTATTAGACTTCAAATTTATGGGTAATAGACTTTTCCCCCCAAAATGATAGAACTTGGTTTTTGGAAAGGGTGTTAGCCTTGGATTTTCAGACAAATTGGTCTGACTCGACGAGCCCCATTTTAAATGAGTATTAGCCTTATATTTCTAACCTTGTTCATATCCAATCCCTTTTAGTTGGTATTAGACTTCAAATTTATGGGTAATAGACTTTTGCCCCCAAAATGATAGAACTTGGTTTTTGGAGGGGGTGTTAGCCTTGGATTTTCAAACAAATTGGTCCTGACTTGACGAGCCCCATTTTAAATGAGTATTAGCTTTAGATTTCTAACCTTGTTCATATCCTATACCTTTTAGTTGGTATTAGACTTCAAATTTATGGGTAATAGACTTTTCCCCCCAAAATGATAGAACTTGGTTTTTGGAGGGGGTGTTAGCCTTGGATTTTTGGACAAATTGGTCCTGACTTCACGAGCACCATTTTAAATGAGTATTAGCCTTATATTTCTAACCTTGTTCATATCCAATACCTTTTAGTTGGTATTAGACTTCAAATTTATGGGTAATAGACTTTTCCCCCAAAAATGATTGAACTTGGTTTTTGGAGGGGGTGTTAGCCTTGGATTTTCAGACAAATTGGTCCTGACTTGATGAGCCCCATTTTAAATGAGCATTAGCCTTAGATTTCTAACCTTGTTCATATCCAATACATTTTAGTTGGTATTAGACTTCAAATTTATGGGTAATAGACTTTTACCCCAAAATGATAGAACTTGGTTTTTGGAGGGGGTGTTAGCCTTGGATTTTCGGACAAATTGGTCCTCATTCGACGAGCCCCATTTTAAATGAGTATTAGCCTTAGATTTCTAACCTTGTTCATATCCAATCACTTTTAGTTTGTATTAGACTTCAAATTTATGGGTAATAGACTTTTCCCCCCAAAATGATAGAACTTGGTTTTTGGTGGGGGTGTTAGCCTTGGATTTTTCGGACAAATTGGTCCCTGACTTCGACGATCCCCATTTTAAATGACTATTAGCCTTAGATTTCTAACCTTGTTCATATCCAATACCTTTTAGTTTGTATTAGACTTCAAATTAATGGGTAATAGACTTTTCCCCCAAAAATGATTGAACTTGGTTTTTGGAGGGGGTGTTAGCCTTGGATTTTCGGACAAATTGGTCCTCCCTCGACGAGCCCCATTTTAAATGAGTATTAGCCTTAGATTTCTAACCTTGTTCATATACAAGCTGTTTTAGTTGGTATTAGACTTCAAATTTATGGGTAATAGACTTTTTTCCCCCCAAAATGATAGACCTTGGTTTTTGGACGGGGTGTTAGCCTTGGATTTTCGGACAAATTGATCCTTATTCGACGAGCCCCATTTAAATGAGTATTAGCCTAATATTTATAACCTTTTTCATATCCAATCCCTTTTAGTTGGTATTAGACTTGAAATTTATGGGCAATAGACTTTTCCCCCAAACATGATTGAAGTTTGTTTTTGGAGGGGGTGTTAGATTTGGATTTTCGGACAAATTGATGATGACTCCACGAGCCCTATTTACATGAGTATTAGCCTTAGATTTCTAACCTTGTTCATATCCAAGCCCTTTTAGTTGGTATTAGACTTCAAATTTATGGGTAATAGACTTTTCCCCCCAAAATGATAGAACTTGGTTTTTGGAAAGGGTGTTAGCCTTGGATTTTCAGACAAATTGGTCTGACTCGACGAGCCCCATTTTAAATGAGTATTAGCCTTATATTTCTAACATTGTTCATATCCAATCCCTTTTAGTTGGTATTAGACTTCAAATTTATGGGTAATAGACTTTTGCCCCCCAAAAATGATAGAACTTGGTTTTTGGAGGGGGTGTTAGCCTTGGATTTTTCGGACAAATTGGTCCTGACTTCACGAGCACCATTTTAAATGAGTATTAGCCTTAGATTTCTAACCTTGTTCATATCCAATCCCTTTTTGTTGGTATTAGACTTCAAATTTATGGGTAATAGACTTTTCACCCCAAAATGATAGAACTTGGTTTTTGGAGGGGGTGTTAGCCTTGGATTTTCGGACAAATTGGTCCTGACTTCACGAGCACCATTTTAAATGAGTATTAGCCTTAGATTTCTAACCTTGTTCATATCCAATACCTTTTAGTTTGTATTAGACTTCAAATTAATGGGTAATAGACTTTTCCCCCCAAAAAATGATTGAACTTGGTTTTTGGAGGGGGTGTTAGCCTTGGATTTTCAAACAAATTGGTCCTGACTTGACGAGCTCCATTTTAAATGAGTATTAGCTTTAGATTTCTAACCTTGTTCATATCCTATACCTTTTTGTTGGTATTAGACTTCAAATTTATGGGTAATAGACTTTTCCCCCCAAAAATGATAGAACTTGGTTTTTGGAGGGGTGTTAGCCTTGGATTTTTGGACAAATTGGTCTCGACTTCACGAGCACCATTTTAAATGAGTATTAGCCTTATATTTCTAACCTTTTTCATATCCAATACCTTTTAGTTGGTATTAGACTTCAAATTTATGGGTAATAGACTTTTCCCCCAAAAATGATTGAACTTGGTTTTTGGAGGGGGTGTTAGCCTTGGATTTTCAGACAAATTGGTCCTGACTTGACGAGCCCCATTTTAAATGAGTATTAGCCTTAGATTTCTAACCTTGTTCATATCCAATACCTTTTAGTTGGTATTAGACTTCAAATTTATGGGTAATAGACTTTTACCCCAAAATGATAGAACTTGGTTTTTGGAGGGGGTGTTAGCCTTGGATTTTCGGACAAATTGGTCCTCATTCGACGAGCCCCATTTTAAATGAGTATTAGCCTTAGATTTCTAACCTTGTTCATATCCAATCCCTTTTAGTTGGTATTAGACTTCAAATTTATGGGTAATAGACTTTTCCCCCCAAAATGATAGAACTTGGTTTTTGGAGGGGGTGTTAGCCTTGGATTTTCGGACAAATTGGTCCTGACTTCACGAGCACCATTTTAAATGAGTATTAGCCTTAGATTTCTAACCTTGTTCATATCCAATACCTTTTTAGTTTGTATTAGACTTCAAATTTAATGGGTAATAGACTTTTCCCCCCAAAAATGATTGAACTTGGTTTTTGGAGGGGGTGTTAGCCTTGGATTTTCAAACAAATTGGTCCTGACTTGACGAGCCCCATTTTAAATGAGTATTAGCTTTAGATTTCTAACCTTGTTCATATCCTATACCTTTTAGTTGGTATTATACTTCAAATTTATGGGTAATAGACTTTTCCCCCCAAAATGATAGAACTTGGTTTTTGGAGGGGGTGTTAGCCTTGGATTTTCGGACAAATTGGTCCTCATTCGACGAGCCCCATTTTAAATGAGTATTAGCCTTAGATTTCTAACCTTGTTCATATCCAATCCCTTTTAGTTTGTATTAGACTTCAAATTTATGGGTAATAGACTTTTCCCCCCAAAATGATAGACCTTGGTTTTTGGACGGGGTGTTAGCCTTGGATTTTCGGACAAATTGATCCTTATTCAACGAGCCCCATTTAAATGAGTATTAGCCTAATATTTATAACCTTTTTCATATCCAATCCCTTTTAGTTGGTATTAGACTTGAAATTTATGGGTAATAGACTTTTCCCCCAAACATGATTGAACTTTGTTTTTGGAGGGGGTGTTAGATTTGGATTTTCGGACAAATTGATGATGACTCCACGAGCCCTATTTACATGACTATTAGCCTTAGATTTCTAACCTTGTTCATATCCAAGCCCTTTTAGTTGGTATTAGACTTCAAATTTATGGGTAATAGACTTTTCCCCCCAAAATGATAGAACTTGGTTTTTGGAAAGGGTGTTAGCCTTGGATTTTCAGACAAATTGGTCTGACTCGACGAGCCCCATTTTAAATGAGTATTAGCCTTATATTTCTAACCTTGTTCATATCCAATCCCTTTTTAGTTGGTATTAGACTTCAAATTTATGGGTAATAGACTTTTGCCCCCCAAAATGATAGAACTTGGTTTTTGGAGGGGGTGTTAGCCTTGGATTTTTCAAACAAATTGGTCCCGACTTGACGAGCCCCATTTTAAATGAGTATTAGCTTTAGATTTCTAACCTTGTTCATATCCTATACCTTTTAGTTGGTATTAGACTTCAAATTTATGGGTAATAGACTTTTCCCCCCAAAATGATAGAACTTGGTTTTTGGAGGGGGTGTTAGCCTTGGATTTTTGGACAAATTGGTCCTGACTTCACGAGCACCATTTTAAATGAGTATTAGCCTTATATTTCTAACCTTGTTCATATCCAATACCTTTTAGTTGGTATTAGACTTCAAATTTATGGGTAATAGACTTTTCCCCCAAAAATGATTGAACTTGGTTTTTGGAGGGGGTGTTAGCCTTGGATTTTCAGACAAATTGGTCCTGACTTGATGAGCCCCATTTTAAATGAGCATTAGCCTTAGATTTCTAACCTTGTTCATATCCAATACATTTTAGTTGGTATTAGACTTCAAATTTATGGGTAATAGACTTTTACCCCAAAATGATAGAACTTGGTTTTTGGAGGGGGTGTTAGCCTTGGATTTTCGGACAAATTGGTCCTCATTCGACGAGCCCCATTTTAAATGAGTATTAGCCTTAGATTTCTAACCTTGTTCATATCCAATCACTTTTAGTTTGTATTAGACTTCAAATTTATGGGTAATAGACTTTTCCCCCCAAAATGATAGAACTTGGTTTTTGGTGGGGGTGTTAGCCTTGGATTTTCGGACAAATTGGTCCTGACTCGACGATCCCCATTTTAAATGACTATTAGCCTTAGATTTCTAACCTTGTTCATATCCAATACCTTTTAGTTTGTATTAGACTTCAAATTAATGGGTAATAGACTTTTCCCCCAAAAATGATTGAACTTGGTTTTTGGAGGGGGTGTTAGCCTTGGATTTTCGGACAAATTGGTCCTCCCTCGACGAGCCCCATTTTAAATGAGTATTAGCCTTAGATTTCTAACCTTGTTCATATACAAGCTGTTTTAGTTGGTATTAGACTTCAAATTTATGGGTAATAGACTTTTTCCCCCAAAATGATAGACCTTGGTTTTTGGACGGGGTGTTAGCCTTGGATTTTCGGACAAATTGATCCTTATTCGACGAGCCCCATTTAAATGAGTATTAGCCTAATATTTATAACCTTTTTCATATCCAATCCCTTTTAGTTGGTATTAGACTTGAAATTTATGGGCAATAGACTTTTCCCCCAAACATGATTGAAGTTTGTTTTTGGAGGGGGTGTTAGATTTGGATTTTCGGACAAATTGATGATGACTCCACGAGCCCTATTTACATGAGTATTAGCCTTAGATTTCTAACCTTGTTCATATCCAAGCCCTTTTAGTTGGTATTAGACTTCAAATTTATGGGTAATAGACTTTTCCCCCCAAAATGATAGAACTTGGTTTTTGGAAAGGGTGTTAGCCTTGGATTTTCAGACAAATTGGTCTGACTCGACGAGCCCCATTTTAAATGAGTATTAGCCTTATATTTCTAACATTGTTCATATCCAATCCCTTTTAGTTGGTATTAGACTTCAAATTTATGGGTAATAGACTTTTGCCCCCAAAATGATAGAACTTGGTTTTTGGAGGGGGTGTTAGCCTTGGATTTTCGGACAAATTGGTCCTGACTTCACGAGCACCATTTTAAATGAGTATTAGCCTTAGATTTCTAACCTTGTTCATATCCAATCCCTTTTTGTTGGTATTAGACTTCAAATTTATGGGTAATAGACTTTTCCCCCCAAAATGATAGAACTTGGTTTTTGGAGGGGGTGTTAGCCTTGGATTTTCGGACAAATTGGTCCTGACTTCACGAGCACCATTTTAAATGAGTATTAGCCTTAGATTTCTAACCTTGTTCATATCCAATACCTTTTATTTTGTATTAGACTTCAAATTAACGGGTAATAGACTTTTCCCCCAAAAATGATTGAACTTGGTTTTTGGAGGGGGTGTTAGCCTTGGATTTTCAAACAAATTGGTCCTGACTTGACGAGCTCCATTTTAAATGAGTATTAGCTTTAGATTTCTAACCTTGTTCATATCCTATACCTTTTTGTTGGTATTAGACTTCAAATTTATGGGTAATAGACTTTTCCCCCCAAAATGATAGAACTTGGTTTTTGGAGGGGGTGTTAGCCTTGGATTTTTGGACAAATTGGTCCTGACTTCACGAGCACCATTTTAAATGAGTATTAGCCTTATATTTCTAACTTTTTTCATATCCAATACCTTTTAGTTGGTATTAGACTTCAAATTTATGGGTAATAGACTTTTCCCCCAAAAATGATTGAACTTGGTTTTTGGAGGGGGTGTTAGCCTTGGATTTTCAGACAAATTGGTCCTGACTTGACGAGCCCCATTTTAAATGAGTATTAGCCTTAGATTTCTAACCTTGTTCATATCCAATACCTTTTAGTTGGTATTAGACTTCAAATTTATGGGTAATAGACTTTTACCCCAAAATGATAGAACTTGGTTTTTGGAGGGGGTGTTAGCCTTGGATTTTCGGACAAATTGGTCCTCATTCGACGAGCCCCATTTTAAATGAGTATTAGCCTTAGATTTCTAACCTTGTTCATATCCAATCCCTTTTAGTTGGTATTAGACTTCAAATTTATGGGTAATAGACTTTTCCCCCCAAAATGATAGAACTTGGTTTTTGGAGGGGGTGTTAGCCTTGGATTTTCGGACAAATTGGTCCTGACTTCACGAGCACCATTTTAAATGAGTATTAGCCTTAGATTTCTAACCTTGTTCATATCCAATACCTTTTAGTTTGTATTAGACTTCAAATTAATGGGTAATAGACTTTTCCCCCAAAAATGATTGAACTTGGTTTTTGGAGGGGGTGTTAGCCTTGGATTTTCAAACAAATTGGTCCTGACTTGACGAGCCCCATTTTAAATGAGTATTAGCTTTAGATTTCTAACCTTGTTCATATCCTATACCTTTTAGTTGGTATTATACTTCAAATTTATGGGTAATAGACTTTTCCCCCCAAAATGATAGAACTTGGTTTTTGGAGGGGGTGTTAGCCTTGGATTTTCGGACAAATTGGTCCTCATTCGACGAGCCCCATTTTAAATGAGTATTAGCCTTAGATTTCTAACCTTTTTCATATCCAATCCCTTTTAGTTGGTATTAGACTTCAAATTTATGGGTAATAGACTTTTCACCCCAAAATGATAGAACTTGGTTTTTGGAGGGGGTGTTAGCCTTGGATTTTCGGACAAATTGGTCCTGACTTCACGAGCACCATTTTAAATGAGTATTAGCCTTAGATTTCTAACCTTGTTCATATCCAATACCTTTTTGTTGGTATTAGACTTCAAATTTATGGGTAATAGACTTTTCCCCCCAAAATGATAGAACTTGGTTTTTGGAGGGGGTGTTAGCCTTGGATTTTCGGACAAATTGGTCCTCATTCGACGAGCCCCATTTTAAATGAGTATTAGTCTTAGATTTCTAACCTTGTTCATATCCAATCCCTTTTAGTTGGTATTAGACTTCAAATTTATGGGTAATAGACTTTTCCCCCCAAAATGATAGAACTTGGTTTTTGGTGGGGGTGTTAGCCTTGGATTTTCGGACAAATTGGTCCTCACTCGACGAGCCCCATTTTAAATGAGTATTAGCCTTATATTTATAACCTTGTTCATATCCAATCCCTTTTAGTAGGTATTAGACTTCAAATTTATGGGTAATAGACTTTTCCCCCAAACATGATTGAACTTTGTTTTTGGAGGGGGTGTTAGCCTTGGATTTTTGGACAAATTGATCATGACTCCACGAGCCCCATTTACATGAGTATTAGCCTTAGATTTCTAACCTTGTTCATATACAAGCCCTTTTAGTTGGTATTAGACTTCAAATTTATGGGTAATAGACTTTTTCCCCCAAAATGATAGACCTTGGTTTTTGGACGGGGTGTTAGCCTTGGATTTTCGGACAAATTGATCCTTATTCGACGAGCCCCATTTAAATGAGTATTAGCCTTATATTTATAAACTTTTTCATATCCAATACCTTTTAGTTGGTATAAGACTTCAAATTTATGGGTAAAAGACTTTTCCCCCCAAAATGATAGAACTTGGTTTTTGGAGGCGGTGTTAGCCTTGGATTTTCGGACAAATTGGTCCTGACTCGATGAGCCCCATTTTAAATGAGTATTAGACTTTGATTTCTAAACTTTTTCATATGCAATCCCTTGTAGTTGGTATTAGACTTCAAATTTATGGGTAATAGACTTTTCCCCCAAAAATGATTGAACTTGGTTTTTGGAGGGGGTGTTAGCCTTGGATTTTCGGACAAATTGGTCCTGACTTCACGAGCACCATTTTAAATGAGTATTAGCCTTAGATTTCTAACTTTGTTCATATACAATACTTTTTTGTTGGTATTAGACTTCAAATTTATGGGTAATAGACTTTTCCCCCAAAAATGATTGAACTTGGTTTTTGGAGGGGGTGTTAGCCTTGGATTTTCGGAGAAATTGGTCCTCACTCGACGAGCCCCATTTTAAATGAGTATTAGCCTTACATTTCTAACCTTGTTCATATCCAATCCCTTTTAGTTGGTATTAGACTTCAAATTTATGGGTAATAGACTTTTCCCCCCAAAATGATAGAACTTGGTTTTTGGTGGGGGTGTTAGCCTTTGATTTTCGGACAAATTGGTCCTGACTCGACGTGTCCCGTTTTAAATGAGTATTAGCCTTAGATTTCTAACCTTGTTCATATCCAATCCCTTTTTGTTGGTATTAGACTTCAAATTTATGGGTAATAGACTTTTCACCCCAAAATGATAGAACTTGGTTTTTGGAGGGGGTGTTAGACTTGGATTTTCGGACAATTTGGTCCTGACTCGACGAGCCCCATTTTAAATGAGTATTAGCCTTATATTTCTAACCTTGTTCATATACAATACCTTTTTGTTGGTATTAGACTTCAAATTTATGGGTAATAGACTTTTCCCCCAAAAATGATTGAACTTGGTTTTTGGAGGGGGTGTTAGCCTTGGATTTTCGGAGAAATTGGTCCTCACTCGACGAGCCCCATTTTAAATGAGTATTAGCCTTACATTTCTAACCTTGTTCATATCCAATCCCTTTTAGTTGGTATTAGACTTCAAATTTATGGGTAATAGACTTTTCCCCCCAAAATGATAGAACTTGGTTTTTGGTGGGGGTGTTAGCCTTTGATTTTCGGACAAATTGGTCCTGACTCGACGAGTCCCATTTTAAATGAGTATTAGCCTTAGATTTCTAACCTTGTTCATATCCAATCCCTTTTAGTAGGTATTAGACTTCAAATTTATGGGTAATAGACTTTTCCCCCAAACATGATTGAACTTTGTTTTTGGAGGGGGTGTTAGCCTTGGATTTTCGGACAAATTGATCATGACTCCACGAGCCCCATTTACATGAGTATTAGCCTTAGATTTCTAACCTTGTTCATATCCAAGCCCTTTTAGTTTGTATTAGACTTCAAATTTATGGGTAATAGACTTTTCCCCCCAAAATGATAGAACTTGGTTTTTGGAAAGGGTGTTAGCCTTGGATTATCGGACAAATTGGTCCTGACTTCACGAGCCCCATTTTAAATGAGTATTAGCCTTAGATTTCTAACCTTGTTCATATCCAATATCTTTTAGTTGGTATTAGACTTCAAATTTATGGGTAATAGACTTTTCCCCCCAAAATGATAGAACTTGGTTTTTGGAGGGGGTGTTAGCCTTGGATTTTCGGACAAATTGATCCTTATTCGACGAGCCCCATTTAAATGAGTATTAGCCTTATATTTATATCCTTGTTCATATCCAATCCCTTTTAGTAGGTATTAGACTTCAAATTTATGGGTAATAGACTTTTCCCCCAAACATGATTGAACTTTGTTTTTGGAGGGGGTGTTACCCTTGGATTTTCGGACAAATTGATCATGACTCCACGAGCCCCATCTACATGAGTATTAGCCTTAGATTTCTAACCTTGTTCATATCCAAGCCCTTTTAGTTCGTATTAGACTTCAAATTTATGGGTAATAGACTTTTCCCCCCAAAATGATAGACCTTGGTTTTTGGAATGGGTGTTAGCCTTGGATTTTTGGACAAATTGATCCTTATTCGACGAGCCCCATTTAAATGAGTATTAGCCTTATATTTATAACCTTGTTCATATCCAATCCCTTTTAGTAGGTATTAGACTTCAAATTTATGGGTAATAGACTTTTCCCCCAAAAATGATTGAACTTGGTTTTTGGAGGGGGTGTTAGCCTTGGATTTTCAGACAAATTGGTCCTGACTTGACGAGCCCCATTTTAAATGAGTATTAGCCTTAGATTTCTAACCTTGTTCATATCCAATACCTTTTAGTTGGTATTAGACTTCAAATTTATGGGTAATAGACTTTTACCCCAAAATGATAGAACTTGGTTTTTGGAGGGGGTGTTAGCCTTGGATTTTCGGACAAATTGGTCCTCATTCGACGAGCCCCATTTTAAATGAGTATTAGCCTTAGATTTCTAACCTTGTTCATATCCAATCCCTTTTAGTTGGTATTAGACTTCAAATTTATGGGTAATAGACTTTTCCCCCCAAAATGATAGAACTTGGTTTTTGGAGGGGGTGTTAGCCTTGGATTTTCGGACAAATTGGTCCTGACTTCACGAGCACCATTTTAAATGAGTATTAGCCTTAGATTTCTAACCTTGTTCATATCCAAGCCCTTTTAGTTGGTATTAGACTTCAAATTTATGGGTAATAGACTTTTCCCCCCAAAATGATAGAACTTGGTTTTTGGAAAGGGTGTTAGCCTTGGATTTTCGGACAAATTGGTCTGACTCGACGAGCCCCATTTTAAATGAGTATTAGCCTTAGATTTCTAACCTTGTTCATATACAATACCTTTTTGTTGGTATTAGACTTCAAATTTATGGGTAATAGACTTTTCCCCCAAAAATGATTGAACTTGGTTTTTGGAGGGGGTGTTAGCCTTGGATTTTCGGAGAAATTGGTCCTCACTCGACGAGCCCCATTTTAAATGAGTATTAGCCTTACATTTCTAACCTTGTTCATATCCAATCCCTTTTAGTTCGTATTAGACTTCAAATTTATGGGTAATAGACTTTTCCCCCCAAAATGATAGAACTTGGTTTTTGGTGGGGGTGTTAGCCTTTGATTTTCGGACAAATTGGTCCTGACTCGACGAGTCCCGTTTTAAATGAGTATTAGCCTTAGATTTCTAACCTTGTTCATATCCAATCCCTTTTAGTAGGTATTAGACTTCAAATTTATGGGTAATAGACTTTTCCCCCAAACATGATTGAACTTTGTTTTTGGAGGGGGTGTTAGCCTTGGATTTTCGGACAAATTGATCATGACTCCACGAGCCCCATTTACATGAGTATTAGCCTTAGATTTCTAACCTTGTTCATATCCAAGCCCTTTTAGTTTGTATTAGACTTCAAATTTATGGGTAATAGACTTTTCCCCCCAAAATGATAGAACTTGGTTTTTGGAGGGGGTGTTACCCTTGGATTTTCAGACAAATAGGTCCTGACTTGATGAGCCCCATTTTAAATGAGTATTAGCCTTAGATTTCTAACCTTGTTCATATCCAATATCTTTTAGTTGGTATTAGACTTCAAATTTATGGGTAATAGACTTTTCCCCCAAAAATGATTGAACTTGGTTTTTGGAGGGGGTGTTAGCCTTGGATTTTCGGAGAAATTGGTCCTCACTCGACGAGCCCCATTTTAAATGAGTATTAGCCTTACATTTCTAACCTTGTTCATATCCAATCCCTTTTAGTTGGTATTAGACTTCAAATTTATGGGTAATAGACTTTTCCCCCCAAAATGATAGAACTTGGTTTTTGGTGGGGGTGTTAGCCTTTGATTTTCGGACAAATTGGTCCTGACTCGACGAGTCCCATTTTAAATGAGTATTAGCCTTAGATTTCTAACCTTGTTCATATCCAATCCCTTTTAGTAGGTATTAGACTTCAAATTTATGGGTAATAGACTTTTCCCCCAAACATGATTGAACTTTGTTTTTGGAGGGGGTGTTAGCCTTGGATTTTCGGACAAATTGATCATGACTCCACGAGCCCCATTTACATGAGTATTAGCCTTAGATTTCTAACCTTGTTCATATACAAGCCCTTTTAGTTTGTATTAGACTTCAAATTTATGGGTAATAGACTTTTCCCCCCAAAATGATAGAACTTGGTTTTTGGAAAGGGTGTTAGCCTTGGATTATCGGACAAATTGGTCCTGACTTCACGAGCCCCATTTTAAATGAGTATTAGCCTTAGATTTCTAACCTTGTTCATATCCAATATCTTTTAGTTGGTATTAGACTTCAAATTTATGTGTAATAGACTTTTCCCCCCAAAATGATAGAACTTGGTTTTTGGAGGGGGTGTTAGCCTTGGATTTTCGGACAAATTGATCCTTATTCGACGAGCCCCATTTAAATGAGTATTAGCCTTATATTTATATCCTTGTTCATATCCAATCCCTTTTAGTAGGTATTAGACTTCAAATTTATGGGTAATAGACTTTTCCCCCAAACATGATTGAACTTTGTTTTTTGAGGGGGTGTTAGCCTTGGATTTTCGGACAAATTGATCATGACTCCACGAGCCCCATCTACATGAGTATTAGCCTTAGATTTCTAACCTTGTTCATATCCAAGCCCTTTTAGTTCGTATTAGACTTCAAATTTATGGGTAATAGACTTTTCCCCCCAAAATGATAGACCTTGGTTTTTGGAATGGGTGTTAGCCTTGGATTTTTGGACAAATTGATCCTTATTCGACGAGCCCCATTTAAATGAGTATTAGCCTTATATTTATAACCTTGTTCATATCCAATCCCTTTTAGTAGGTATTAGACTTCAAATTTATGGGTAATAGACTTTTCCCCCAAACATGATTGAACTTTGTTTTTGGAGGGGGTGTTAGCCTTGGATTTTCGGACAAATTGATCATAACTCCACGAGCCCCATTTACATGAGTATTAGCCTTAGATTTCTAACCTTGTTCATATACAAGCCCTTTTAGTTGGTATTAGACTTCAAATTTATGGGTAATAGAGTTTTTCCCCCAAAATGATAGACCTTGGTTTTTGGACGGGGTGTTATCCTTGGATTTTCGGACAAATTGATCCTTATTCGACGAGCCCCATTTAAATGAGTATTAGCCTTATATTTATAACCTTTTTCATATCCAATCCCTTTTAGTTGGTATTAGACTTGAAATTTATGGGTAATAGACTTTTCCCCCAAACATGATTGAACTTTGTTTTTGGAGGGGGTGTTAGATTTGGATTTTCGGACAAATTGATGATGACTCCACGAGCCCTATTTACATGAGTATTAACCTTAGATTTCTAACCTTGTTCATATCCAAGCCCTTTTAGTTGGTATTAGACTTCAAATTTATGGGTAATAGACTTTTCCCCCCAAAATGATAGAACTTGGTTTTTGGAAAGGGTGTTAGCCTTGGATTTTCGGACAAATTGGTCTGACTCGACGAGCCCCATTTTAAATGAGTATTAGCCTTAGATTTCTAACCTTGTTCATATACAATACCTTTTTGTTGGTATTAGACTTCAAATTTATGGGTAATAGACTTTTCCCCCAAAAATGATTGAACTTGGTTTTTGGAGGGGGTGTTAGACTTGGATTTTCGGACAATTTGGTCCTGACTCGACGAGCCCCATTTTAAATGAGTATTAGCCTTATATTTCTAACCTTGTTCATATACAATACCTTTTTGTTGGTATTAGACTTCAAATTTATGGGTAATAGACTTTTCCCCCAAAAATGATTGAACTTGGTTTTTGGAGGGGGTGTTAGCCTTGGATTTTCGGAGAAATTGGTCCTCACTCGACGAGCCCCATTTTAAATGAGTATTAGCCTTACATTTCTAACCTTGTTCATATCCAATCCCTTTTAGTTCGTATTAGACTTCAAATTTATGGGTAATAGACTTTTCCCCCCAAAATGATAGAACTTGGTTTTTGGTGGGGGTGTTAGCCTTTGATTTTCGGACAAATTGGTCCTGACTCTACGAGTCCCGTTTTAAATGAGTATTAGCCTTAGATTTCTAACCTTGTTCATATCCAATCCCTTTTAGTAGGTATTAGACTTCAAATTTATGGGTAATAGACTTTTCCCCCAAACATGATTGAACTTTGTTTTTGGAGGGGGTGTTAGCCTTGGATTTTCGGACAAATTGATCATGACTCCACGAGCCCCATTTACATGAGTATTAGCCTTAGATTTCTAACCTTGTTCATATACAAGCCCTTTTAGTTGGTATTAGACTTCAAATTTATGGGTAATAGAGTTTTTCCCCCAAAATGATAGACCTTGGTTTTTGGACGGGGTGTTATCCTTGGATTTTCGGACAAATTGATCCTTATTCGACGAGCCCCATTTAAATGAGTATTAGCCTTAGATTTCTAACCTTGTTCATATCCAAGCTCTTTTAGTTGGTATTAGACTTCAAATTTATGGGTAATAGACTTTTCCCCCCAAAATGATAGAACTTGGTTTTTGGAAAGGGTGTTAGCCTTGGATTTTCGGACAAATTGGTCTGACTCGACGAGCCCCATTTTAAATGAGTATTAGCATTAGATTTCTAACCTTGTTCATATCCAATACCTTTTAGTTGGTATAAGACTTCAAATTTATGGGTAATAGAATTTTCCCCCAAAAATTATTGAACGTGGTTTTTGGAGGCGGTGTTAGCCTTGGATTTTCGGACAAATTGGTCCTGACTCGATGAGCCCCATTTTAAATGAGTATTAGACTTTGATTTCTAAACTTTTTCATATGCAATCCCTTGTAGTTGGTATTAGACTTCAAATTTATGGGTAATAGACTTTTCCCCCAAAAATGATTGAACTTGGTTTTTGGAGGGGGTGTTAGCCTTGGATTTTCGGACAAATTGGTCCTGACTTCACGAGCACCATTTTAAATGAGTATTAGCCTTAGATTTCTAACTTTGTTCATATACAATACCTTTTTGTTGGTATTAGACTTCAAATTTATGGGTAATAGACTTTTCCCCCAAAAATGATTGAACTTGGTTTTCGGAGGGGGTGTTAGCCTTGGATTTTCGGAGAAATTGGTCCTCACTCGACGAGCCCCATTTGAAATGAGTATTAGCCTTACATTTCTAACCTTGTTCATATCCAATCCCTTTTAGTTGGTATTAGACTTCAAATTTATGGGTAATAGACTTTTCCCCCCAAAATGATAGAACTTGGTTTTTGGTGGGGGTGTTAGCCTTTGATTTTCGGACAAATTGGTCCTGACTCTACGAGTCCCGTTTTAAATGAGTATTAGCCTTAGATTTCTAACCTTGTTCATATCCAATCCCTTTTTGTTGGTATTAGACTTCAAATTTAAGGGTAATAGACTTTTCACCCCAAAATGATAGAACTTGGTTTTTGGAGGGGGTGTTAGCCTTGGATTTTTGGACAAATTGATCCTTATTCGACGAGCCCCATTTAAATGAGTATTAGCCTTATATTTATAACCTTGTTCATATCCAATCCCTTTTAGTAGGTATTAGACTTCAAATTTATGGGTAATAGACTTTTCCCCCAAACATGATTGAACTTTGTTTTTGGAGGGGGTGTTAGCCTTGGATTTTCGGACAAATTGATCATGACTCCACGAGCCCCATCTACATGAGTATTAGCCTTAGATTTCTAACCTTGTTCATATCCAAGCCCTTTTAGTTTGTATTAGACTTCAAATTTATGGGTAATAGACTTTTCCCCCTAAAATGATAGACCTTGGTTTTTGGACGGGGTGTTAGCCTTGGATTTTCGGACAAATTGATCCTTATTCGACGAGCCCCATTTAAATGAGTATTAGCCTTATATTTATAACCTTTTTCATAACCAATCCCTTTTAGTTGGTATTAGACTTCAAATTTATGGGTAATAGACTTTTCCCCCAAACATGATTGAACTTTGGTTTTGGAGGGGGTGTTAAATTTGGATTTTCGGACAAATTGATGATGACTCCACGAGCCCTATTTACATGAGTATTTGCATTATATTTCTAACCTTGTTCATATCCAAGCCCTTTTAGTTGGTAGTAGACTTCAAATTTATGGGTAATAGACTTTTCCCCCCAAAATGATAGAACTTGGTTTTTGGACAAGGTGCTAGCCTTGGATTTTCGGACAAATTGGTCTGACTCGACGAGCCCCATTTTAAATGAGTATTAGCCTTAGATTTCTAACCTTGTTCATATCCAATACCTTTTAGTTGGTATAAGACTTCAAATTTATGGGTAATAGACTTTTCCCCCAAAAATGATTGAACTTGGTTTTTGGAGGCGGTGTTAGCCTTGGATTTTCGGACAAATTGGTCCTGACTTCACGAGCACCATTTTAAATGAGTATTAGCCTTAGATTTCTAACCTTGTTCATATCCAAGCCCTTTTAGTTGGTATTAGACTTCAAATTTATGGGTAATAGACTTTTCCCCCCAAAATGATAAAACTTGGTTTTTGGAAAGGGTGTTAGCCTTGGATTATCGGACAAATTGGTCCTGACTTCACGAGCCCCATTTTAAATGAGTATTAGCCTTATATTTCTAACCTTGTTCATATCCAATACCTTTTAGTTTGTATTAGACTTCAAATTTATGGGTAATAGACTTTTCCCCCCAAAATGATAGAACTTGGTTTTTGGAGGGGGTGTTAGCCTTGGATTTTCGGACAAATTGATCCTTATTCGACGAGCCCCATTTAAATGAGTATTAGCCTTATATTTATAACCTTTTTCATATCCAATCCCTTTTAGTAGGTATTAGACTTCAAATTTATGGGTAATAGACTTTTCCCCCCAAAATGATAGAACTTGGTTTTTGGAGGGGGTGTTAGCCTTGGATTTTCGGACAAATTGATCCTTATTCGACGAGCCCCATTTAAATGAGTATTAGCCTTATATTTATAACCTTGTTCATATCCAATCCCTTTTAGTAGGTATTAGACTTCAAATTTATGGGTAATAGACTTTTTCCCCCCAAAATGATAGAACTTGGTTTTTGGAGGGGGTGTTAGCCTTGGATTTTCGGACAAATTGATCCTTATTCGACGAGCCCCATTTAAATGAGTATTAGCCTTATATTTATAACCTTTTTCATATCCAATCCCTTTCAGTTGGTATTAGACTTCAAATTTATGGGTAATAGACTTTTCCCCCAAAAATGATTGAACTTGGTTTTTGGAGGGGGTGTTAGCCTTGGATTTTCGGACAAATTGGTCCTCACTCGACGAGCCCCATTTTAAATGAGTATTAGCCTTATATTTCTAACCTTGTTCATATCCAATCCCTTTTAGTTGGTATTAGACTTCAAATTTATGGGTAATAGACTTTTTCCCCCAAAATTATAGAACTTGGTTTTTGGTGGGGGTGTTAGCCTTGGATTTTCTGACAAATTGGTCCTGACTCGACGAGCCCCGTTTTAAATGAGTATTAGCCTTAGATTTCTAAACTTGTTCATATCCAATCCCTTTTTGTTGGTATTAGACTTCAAATTTATGGGTAATAGACTTTTCACCCCAAAATGATAGAACTTGGTTTTTGGAGGGGGTGTTAGCCTTGGATTTTTGGACAAATTGATCCTTATTCGACGAGCCCCATTTAAATGAGTATTAGCCTTATATTTATAACCTTGTTCATATCCAATCCCTTTTCGTAGGTATTAGACTTCAAATTTATGGGTAATAGACTTTTGCCCCAAACATGATTGAACTTTGTTTTTGGAGGGGGTGTTAGCCTTGGATTTTCGGACATATTGATCATGACTCGACGAGCCCCATTTACATGAGTATTAGCCTTAGATTTCTAACCTTGTTCATATCCAATACCTTTTAGTTGGTATTAGACTTCAAATTTATGGGTAATAGACTTTTCCCCCAAAAATGATAGACCTTGGTTTTTGGACGGGGTGTTAGCCTTGGATTTTCGGACAAATTGGTCCTGACTCGACGAGCCCTATTTTAAATGAGTATTAGCCTTAGATTTCTAACCTTGTTCATATCCAATCCCTTTTAGTTGGTATTAGACTTCAAATTTATGGGTAATAGACTTTTCCCCCCAAAGTGATAGAACTTGGTTTTTGGAGGGGGTGTTAGCCTTGGATTTTCGGACAAATTGATCCATATTCGACGAGCCCCATTTAAATGAGTATTAGCCTTATATTTCTAACCTTGTTCATATCCAATCCCTTTTAGTTGGTATTAGACTTCAAATTTATAGGTAATAGACTTTTCACCCCAAAATGATAGAACTTGGTTTTTGGAGGGGGTGTTAGCTTTGGATTTTCGGACAAATTGGTCCTCACTCGACGAGCCCCATTTTAAATGAGTATTAGCCTTATATTTCTAACCTTGTTCATATCCAATCCTTTTTAGTTGGTATTAGACTTCAAATTTATGGGTAATAGACTTTTCCCCTCAAAATGATAGAACTTGGTTTTTGGAGGGGGTGTTAGCCTTGGATTTTCGGACAAATTGGTCCTGACTTCACGAGCCCCATTTTAAATGAGTATTAGCCTTAGATTTATAACCTTGTTCATATCCAATCAATTTTTTTGGTATTAGACTTCAAATTTATGGGTAATAGACTTTTCCCCCCAAAATGATAGAACTTAGTTTTTGGGGGGGGTGTTAGCCTTTGATTTTTGGACAAATTGGTGCTGACTTCACGAGCCCCATTTTAAATAAGTATTAGCCTTATATTTCTAACCTTGTTCATATCCAAGCCCTTTTAGTTGGTATTAGACTTCAAATTTATGGGTAATAGACTATTCCCCCCAAAATGATAGAACTTGGTTTTTGGAGGGGGTGTTAGCCTTGGATTTTCGGACAAATTGGTCCTGACTCGACGAGCCCCATTTTAAATGAGTATTAGCCTTAGATTTATAACCTTCTTCATATCCAATCCCTTTTGGTTGGTATTAGACTTCAAATTTATGGGTAATAGACTTTTCCCCCAAAATGATAGAACTTGGTTTTTGGAGGGGGTGTTAGCCTTGGATTTTCGGACAAATTGGTCCTGACTCGACGAGCTCCATTTTAAATGAGTATTAGCCTTATATTTCTAAACTTGTTCATATCCAATCCCTTTTAGTAGGTATTAGACTTCAAATTTATGGGTAATAGACTTTTCCTCCCAAAATGATAGAACTTGGTTTTTGGAGGGGGTGTTAGCCTTGGATTTTCGGACAAATTGATCCTGACTTCACGAGCCCATTTTAAATGAGTATTAGCCTTTGATTTCTAACCTTGTTCATATCCAATACCTTTTAATTGGTATTAGACTTCAAATTTATGGGTAATAGACTTTCCCCCCAAAAATGATTGAACTTGGTTTTTGGCGGGGGTGTTAGCCTTGGATTTTTCGGACAAATTGGTCTCGACTCGGCGAGCCCCATTTTAAATGAGTATTAGCCTTATATTTCTAACCTTGTTCATATCCAATACCTTTTAGTTGGTATTAGACTTCAAATTTATGGGTAATAGACTTTTCCTCCCAAAATTATAGAACTTGGTTTTTGGTGGGGGTGTTAGCCTTGGATTTTCTGATAAATTGGTCCTGACTCGACGAGCCCCGTTTTAAATGAGTATTAGCCTTAGATTTCTAAACTTGTTCATATCCAATCCCTTTTTGTTGGTATTAGACTTCAAATTTATAGGTAATAGACTTTTCACCCCAAAATGATAGAACTTGGTTTTTGGAGGGGGTGTTAGCCTTGGATTTTCGGACAAATTGGTCCTCACTCGACGAGCCCCATTTTAAATGAGTATTAGCCTTATATTTCTAACCTTGTTCATATCCAATCCCTTTTAGTTGGTATTAGACTTCAAATTTATGGGTAATAGACTTTTCCCCCAAAAATGATTGAACTTGGTTTTTGGAGGGGGTGTTATCCTTGGATTTTCGGACAAATTGGTCCTGACTCGACGAGCCCCATTTTAAATGAGTATTAGCCTTATATTTCTAACCTTGTTCATATCCAATCCCTTTTAGTTGGTATTAGACTTCAAATTTATGAGTAATAGACTTTTCCCCTCAAAATGATAGAACTTGGTTTTTGGAGGGGGTGTTAGCCTTGGATTTTCGGACAATTTGGTCCTGACTCGACGAGCCCCATTTTAAATGAGTATTAGCCTTATATTTCTAATCTTGCTCATATCCAATCCATTTTAGTTGGTATTAGACTTCAAATTTATGAGTAATAGACTTTTCCCCTCAAAATGATAGAACTTGGTTTTTGGAGGGGGTGTTAGCCTTGGATTTTCGGACAAATTGGTCCTGACTTCACGAGCCCCATTTTAAATGAGTATTAGCCTTAGATTTATAACCTTGTTCATATCCAATCAATTTTTTTGGTATTAGACTTCAAATTTATGGGTAATAGACTTTTCCCCCCAAAATGATAGAACTTAGTTTTTGGGGGGGGTGTTAGCCTTTGATTTTTGGACAAATTGGTGCTGACTTCACGAGCCCCATTTTAAATAATTATTAGCCTTATATTTCTAACCTTGTTCATATCCAATCCCTTTTAGTTGGTATTAGACTTCAAATTTATGGGTAATAGACTATTCCCCCCAAAATGATAGAACTTGGTTTTTGGAGGGGGTGTTAGCCTTGGATTTTCGGACAAATTGGTCCTGACTCGACGAGCCCCATTTTAAATGAGTATTAGCCTTAGATTTCTAACCTTGTTCATATCCAATCCCTTTTGGTTGGTATTAGACTTCAAATTTATGGGTAATAGACTTTTCCCCCAAAAATGATAGAACTTGGTTTTTGGAGGGGTGTTAGCCTTGGATTTTCGGACAAATTGGTCCTGACTCGACGAGCTCCATTTTAAATGAGTATTAGCCTTATATTTCTAAACTTGTTCATATCCAATCCCTTTTAGTAGGTATTAGACTTCAAATTTATGGGTAATAGACTTTTCCTCCCAAAATGATAGAACTTGGTTTTTGGAGGGGGTGTTAGCCTTGGATTTTCGGACAAATTGATCCTGACTTCACGAGCCCATTTTAAATGAGTATTAGCCTTTGATTTCTAACCTTGTTCATATCCAATACCTTTTAATTGGTATTAGACTTCAAATTTATAGGTAATAGACTTTCCCCCCAAAAATGATTGAACTTGGTTTTTGGCGGGGGTGTTAGCCTTGGATTTTCGGACAAATTGGTCCTGACTCGACGAGCCCCATTTTAAAGGAGTATTAGCCTTATATTTCTAACCTTGTTCATATCCAATACCTTTTAGTTGGTATTAGACTTCAAATTTATGGGTAATAGACTTTTCCTCCCAAAATTATAGAACTTGGTTTTTGGTGGGGGTGTTAGCCTTGGATTTTCTGACAAATTGGTCCTGACTCGACGAGCCCCGTTTTAAATGAGTATTAGCCTTAGATTTCTAAACTTGTTCATATCCAATCCCTTTTTGTTGGTATTAGACTTCAAATTTATAGGTAATAGACTTTTCACCCCAAAATGATAGAACTTGGTTTTTTGGAGGGGGTGTTAGCCTTGGATTTTTCGGACAAATTGGTCCTCACTCGACGAGCCCCATTTTAAATGAGTATTAGCCTTATATTTCTAACCTTGTTCATATCCAATCCCTTTTAGTTGGTATTAGACTTCAAATTTATGGGTAATAGACTTTTCCCCCAAAAATGATTGAACTTGGTTTTTGGAGGGGGTGTTAGCCTTGGATTTTCGGACAAATTGGTCCTGACTCGACGAGCCCCATTTTAAATGAGTATTAGCCTTATATTTCTAACCTTGTTCATATCCAATCCCTTTTAGTTGGTATTAGACTTCAAATTTATGAGTAATAGACTTTTCCCCTCAAAATGATAGAACTTGGTTTTTGGAGGGGGTGTTAGCCTTGGATTTTCGGACAATTTGGTCCTGACTCGACGAGCCCCATTTTAAATGAGTATTAGCCTTATATTTCTAACCTTGCTCATATCCAATCCATTTTAGTTGGTATTAGACTTCAAATTTATGAGTAATAGACTTTTCCCCTCAAAATGATAGAACTTGGTTTTTGGAGGGGGTGTTAGCCTTGGATTTTCGGACAAATTGGTCCTGACTTCACGAGCCCCATTTTAAATGAGTATTAGCCTTAGATTTATAACCTTGTTCATATCCAATCAATTTTTTTGGTATTAGACTTCAAATTTATGGGTAATAGACTTTTCCCCCCCAAAAATGATAGAACTTAGTTTTTGGGGGGGGGGTGTTAGCCTTGGATTTTTTGGACAAATTGGTGCCGACTTCACGAGCCCCATTTTAAATAAGTATTAGCCTTATATTTCTAACCTTGTTCATATCCAAGCCCTTTTAGTTGGTATTAGACTTCAAATTTATGGGTAATAGACTATTCCCCCCCAAAATGATAGAACTTGGTTTTTGGAGGGGGTGTTAGCCTTGGATTTTTCGGACAAATTGGTCCCTGACTCGACGAGCCCCATTTTAAATGAGTATTAGCCTTAGATTTCTAACCTTGTTCATATCCAATACCTTTTAATTGGTATTAGACTTCAAATTTATGGGTAATAGACTTTCCCCCCAAAAATGATTGAACTTTGTTTTTGGAGGGGTGTTAGCCTTGGATTTTTCGGACAAATTGGTCCTCACTCGACGAGCCCCATTTTAAATGAGTATTAGCCTTAGATTTCTAACCTTGTTCATATCCAATCCCTTTTAGTTGGTATTAGACTTCAAATTTATGGGTAATAGACTTTTCCCCCCAAAATTATAGAACTTGGTTTTTGGTGGGGGTGTTAGCCTTGGATTTTCTGACAAATTGGTCCTGACTCGACGAGCCCCGTTTTAAATGAGTATTAGCCTTAGATTTCTAAACTTGTTCATATCCAATCCCTTTTTGTTGGTATTAGACTTCAAATTTATAGGTAATAGACTTTTCACCCCAAAATGATAGAACTTGGTTTTTGGAGGGGGTGTTAGCCTTGGATTTTCGGACAAATTGGTCCTCACTCGACGAGCCCCATTTTAAATGAGTATTAGCCTTATATTTCTAACCTTGTTCATATCCAATCCCTTTTAGTTGCTATTAGACTTCAAATTTATGGGTAATAGACTTTTCCCCCAAAAATGATTGAACTTGGTTTTTGGAGGGGTGTTAGCCTTGGATTTTCGGACAAATTGGTCCCCGACTCGACGAGCCCCATTTTAAATGAGTATTAGCCTTAGATTTCTAACCTTGTTCATATCCAATCCCTTTTAGTTGGTATTAGACTTCAAATTTATGAGTAATAGACTTTTCCCCTCAAAATGATAGAACTTGGTTTTTGGAGGGGGTGTTAGCCTTGGATTTTCGGACAAATTGGTCCTGACTTCACGAGCCCCATTTTAAATGAGTATTAGCCTTAGATTTATAACCTTGTTCATATCCAATCAATTTTTTTGGTATTAGACTTCAAATTTATGGGTAATAGACTTTTCCCCCAAAATGGTAGAACTTAGTTTTTGGGGGGGGTGTTAGCCTTGGATTTTTGGACAAATTGGTGCTGACTTCACGGGCCCCATTTTAAATAAGTATTAGCCTTATATTTCTAACCTTGTTCATATCCAAGCCCTTTTAGTTGGTATTAGACTTCAAATTTATGGGTAATAGACTATTCCCCCCAAAATGATAGAACTTGGTTTTTGGAGGGGGTGTTAGCCTTGGATTTTCGGACAAATTGGTCCTGACTCGACGAGCCCCATTTTAAATGAGTATTAGCCTTAGATTTCTAACCTTGTTCATATCCAATCCCTTTTGGTTGGTATTAGACTTCAAATTTATGGGTAATAGACTTTTCCCCCAAAATGATAGAACTTGGTTTTTGGAGGGGGTGTTAGCCTTGGATTTTCGGACAAATTGGTCCTGACTCGACGAGCCCCATTTTAAATGAGTATTAGCCTTATATTTCTAAACTTGTTCATATCCAATCCCTTTTAGTAGGTATTAGACTTCAAATTTATGGGTAATAGACTTTTCCTCCCAAAATGATAGAACTTGGTTTTTGGAGGGGGTTTTAGCCTTGGATTTTCGGACAAATTGATCCTGACTTCACGAGCCCATTTTAAATGAGTATTAGCCTTTGATTTCTAACCTTGTTCATATCCAATACCTTTTAATTGGTATTAGACTTCAAATTTATGGGTAATAGACTTTCCCCCCAAAAATGATTGAACTTTGTTTTTGGAGGGGGTGTTAGCCTTGGATTTTCGGACAAATTGGTCCTCACTCGACGAGCCCCATTTTAAATGAGTATTAGCCTTAGATTTCTAACCTTGTTCATATCCAATCCCTTTTAGTTGGTATTAGACTTCAAATTTATGGGTAATAGACTTTTCCCCCCAAAATTATAGAACTTTGTTTTTGGTGGGGGTGTTAGCCTTGGATTTTCTGACAAATTGGTCCTGACTCGACGAGCCCCGTTTTAAATGAGTATTAGCCTTAGATTTCTAAACTTGTTCATATCCAATCCCTTTTTGTTGGTATTAGACTTGAAATTTATAAGTAATAGACTTTTCACCCCAAAATGATAGAACTTGGTTTTTGGAGGGGGTGTTAGCCTTGGATTTTCGAACAAATTGGTCCTCACTCGACGAGCCCCATTTTAAATGAGTATTAGCCTTATATTTCTAACCTTGTTCATATCCAATCCCTTTTAGTTGGTATTAGACTTCAAATTTATGGGTAATAGACTTTTCCCCCAAAAATGATTGAACTTGGTTTTTGGAGGGGGTGTTAGCCTTGGATTTTCGGACAAATTGGTCCTGACTCGACGAGCCCCATTTTAAATGAGTATTAGCCTTAGATTTCTAACCTTGTTCATATCCAATCCCTTTTAGTTGGTATTAGACTTCAAATTTATGAGTAATAGACTTTTCCCCTCAAAATGATAGAACTTGGTTTTTGGAGGGGGTGTTAGCCTTGGATTTTCGGACAAATTGGTCCTGACTTCACGAGCCCCATTTTAAATGACTATTAGCCTTAGATTTATAACCTTGTTCATATCCAATCAATTTTTTTGGTATTAGACTTCAAATTTATGGGTAATAGACTTTTCCCCCCAAAATGATAGAACTTAGTTTTTGGGGGGGGTGTTAGCCTTGGATTTTTGGACAAATTGGTGCTGACTTCACGAGCCCCATTTTAAATAAGTATTAGCCTTATATTTCTAACCTTGTTCATATCCAAGCCCTTTTAGTTGGTATTAGACTTCAAATTTATGGGTAATAGACTATTCCCCCCAAAATGATAGAACTTGGTTTTTGGAGGGGGTGTTAGCCTTGGATTTTCGGAAAAATTGGTCCTGACTCGACGAGCCCCATTTTAAATGAGTATTAGCCTTAGATTTCTAACCTTGTTCATATCCAATCCCTTTTTGTTGGTATTAGACTTCAAATTTATGGGTAATAGACTTTTCCCCCCAAAAATGATAGAACTTGGTTTTTGGAGGGGGTGTTAGCCTTGGATTTTCGGACAAATTGGTCCTGACTCGACGAGCCCCATTTTAAATGAGTATTAGCCTTATATTTCTAAACTTGTTCATATCCAATCCCTTTTAGTAGGTATTAGACTTCAAATTTATGGGTAATAGACTTTTCCTCCCAAAATGATAGAACTTGGTTTTTGGAGGGGTGTTAGCCTTGGATTTTCGGACAAATTGATCCCGACTTCACGAGCCCCATTTTAAATGAGTATTAGCCTTTGATTTCTAACCTTGTTCATATCCAATACCTTTTAATTGGTATTAGACTTCAAATTTATGGGTAATAGACTTTTCCCCCAAAAATGATTGAACTTGGTTTTTGGAGGGGGTGTTAGCCTTGGATTTTCGGACAAATTGGTCCCCGACTCGACGAGCCCCATTTTAAATGAGTATTCGCCTTAAATTTCTAACCTTGTTCATATCCAATCCCTTTTAGTTGGTATTAGACTTCAAATTTATGAGTAATAGACTTTTCCCCTCAAAATGATAGAACTTGGTTTTTGGAGGGGGTGTTAGCCTTGGATTTTCGGACAAATTGATCCCGACTCGACGAGCCCCCATTTTAAATGAGTATTAGCCTTAGATTACTAACCTTGTTCATATCCAATACCTTTTAGTTGGTATTAGACTTCAAATTTATGGGTAATAGACTTTTCCCCCCAAAATGATAGAACTTGGTTTTTGGAGGGGGTGTTAGCCTTGGATTTTCTGGACAAATTGGTCCTGACTCGACGAGCCCCATTTTAAATGAGTATTAGCCTTAGATTTCTAACCTTGTTCATATCCAATCCCTTTTAGTTGGTATTAGACTTCAAATTTATGAGTAATAGACTTTTCCCCTCAAAATGATAGAACTTGGTTTTTGGAGGGGGTGTTAGCCTTGGATTTTCGGACAAATTGATCCTTATTCGACGAGCCCTATTTAAATGAGTATTAGCCTTATATTTCTAACCTTGTTCATATCCAATCCCTTTTAGTTGGTATTAGACTTCAAATTTATGGGTAATAGACTTTTCCCCCAAAAATGATTGAACTTGGTTTTTGGAGGGGGTGTTAGCCTTGGATTTTCGGACAAATTGGTCCTGACTCGACGAGCCCCATTTAAATAAGTATTAGCCTTATATTTGTAACCTTGTTCATATCAAAGACCCTTTAGTTGGTATTAGACTTCAAATTTATGGGTAATACACTTTTCTCCCAAACATGGTTGAACTTGGTTTTTGGAGGGGTGTTAGCCTTGGATTTTCGGACAAATTGATCCTGACTTCACGAGCCCATTTTAAATGAGTATTAGCCTTTTATTTCTAACCTTGTTCATATCCAATACCTTTTAATTGGTATTAGACTTCAAATTTATGGGTAATAGACTTTTCCCCCAAAAATGATTGAACTTGGTTTTTGGAGGGGGTGTTAGCCTTGGATTTTCGGACAAATTGGTCCTGACTCGACGAGCCCCATTTTAAATGAGTATTCGCCTTAAATTTCTAACCTTGTTCATATCCAATCCCTTTTAGTTGGTATTAGACTTCAAATTTATGAGTAATAGACTTTTCCCCTCAAAATGATAGAACTTGGTTTTTGGAGGGGGTGTTAGCCTTGGATTTTCGGACAAATTGATCCTGACTCGACGAGCCCCATTTTAAATGAGTATTAGCCTTAGATTACTAACCTTGTTCATATCCAATACCTTTTAGTTGGTATTAGACTTCAAATTTATGGGTAATAGACTTTTCCCCCCAAAAATGATAGAACTTGGTTTTTGGAGGGGTGTTAGCCTTGGATTTTCGGACAAAATGGTCCTGACTCGACGAGCCCCATTTTAAATGAGTATTAGCCTTAGATTTCTAACCTTGTTCATATCCAATCCCTTTTAGTTGGTATTAGACTTCAAATTTATGAGTAATGGACTTTTCCCCTCAAAATGATAGAACTTGGTTTTTGGAGGGGGTGTTAGCCTTGGATTTTCGGACAAATTGGTCCTCACACGACGAGCCCTATTTTAAATGAGTATTAGCCTTATATTTCTAACCTTGTTCATATCCAATCCCTTTTAGTTGGTATTAGACTTCAAATTTATGGGTAATACACTTTTCCCCCCAAAATGATAGAACTTGGTTTTTGGAGGGGGTGTTAGCCTTGGATTTTCTGGACAAATTGATCCCTTATTCGACGAGCCCCATTTAAATGAGTATTAGCCTTATATTTCTAACCTTGTTCATATCCAATCCCTTTTAGTTGGTATTAGACTTCAAATTTATGGGTAATAGACTTTTCCCCCCAAAAAATGATTGAACTTGGTTTTTGGAGGGGGTGTTAGCCTTGGATTTTCTGACAAATTGGTCCCGACTCGACGAGCCCCCATTTTAAATGAGTATTAGCCTTAAATTTCTAACCTTGTTCATATCCAATCCCTTTTAGTTGGTATTAGACTTCAAATTTATGAGTAATAGACTTTTCCCCCTCAATATGATAGAACTTGGTTTTTGGAGGGGGTGTTAGCCTTGGATTTTCGGACAAATTGATCCCGACTTTCGACGAGCCCCATTTTAAATGAGTATTAGCCTTAGATTTACTAACCTTGTTCATATCCAATACCTTTTAGTGGGTATTAGACTTCAAATTTATGGGTAATAGACTTTTCCCCCCAAAAATGATAGAACTTGGTTTTTGGAGGGGGTGTTAGCCTTGGATTTTCTGACAAATTGGTCCCGACTTCGACGAGCCCCATTTTAAATGAGTATTAGCCTTATATTTCTAAACTTGTTCATATCCAATCCCTTTTAGTAGGTATTAGACTTCAAATTTATGGGTAATAGACTTTTCCCCTCAAAAATGATTGAACTTGGTTTTTGGAGGGGGTGTTAGCCTTGGATTTTCGGACAAATTAGTCCTCACTCGACGAGCCCTATTTTAAATGAGTATTAGCCTTATATTTCTAACCTTGTTCATATCCAATCCCTTTTAGTTGGTATTGGACTTCAAATTTATGGGTAATAGACTTTTCCCCCAAAAATGATAGAACTTGGTTTTTGGAGGGGGTGTTAGCCTTGGATTTTCGGACAAATTGATCCTCACTCGACGAGCCCTATTTTAAATGAGTATTAGCCTTATATTTATAACCTTGTTCATATACAATCCCTTTTAGTTGGTATTAGACTTCAAATTTATGGGTAATAGACTTTTCCCCCAAAAATGATTGAACTTGGTTTTTGGAGGGGGTGTTAGCCTTGGATTTTCGGACAAATTGGACCTGACTCGACGAGCCCCATTTTAAATGAGTATTCGCCTTAAATTTCTAACCTTGTTCATATCCAATCCCTTTTAGTTGGTATTAGACTTCAAATTTATGAGTAATAGACTTTTCCCCCTCAAAATGATAGAACTTGGTTTTTTGGAGGGGGTGTTAGCCTTGGATTTTCTGACAAATTGATCCCGACTCGACGAGCCCCATTTTAAATGAGTATTAGCCTTAGATTTACTAACCTTGTTCATATCCAATACCTTTTAGTGGGTATTAGACTTCAAATTTATGGGTAATAGACTTTTCCCCCCAAAAATGATAGAACTTGGTTTTTGGAGGGGGTGTTAGCCTTGGATTTTCTGGACAAATTGGTCCCGACTCGACGAGCCCCATTTTAAATGAGTATTAGCCTTAGATTTCTAACCTTGTTCATATCCAATCCCTTTTAGTTGGTATTAGACTTCAAATTTATGAGTAATAGACTTTTCCCCTCAAAATGATAGAACTTGGTTTTTGGAGGGGGGTGTTAGCCTTGGATTTTCGGACAAATTGGTCCTCACACGACGAGCCCTATTTTAAATGAGTATTAGCCTTATATTTCTAACCTTGTTCATATCCAATCCCTTTTAGTTGGTATTAGACTTCAAATTTATGGGTAATAGACTTTTCCCCCCCAAAAATGATAGAACTTGGTTTTTGGAGGGGGTGTTAGCCTTGGATTTTCGGACAAATTGATCCTTATTCGACGAGCCCCATTTAAATGAGTATTAGCCTTATATTTCTAAACTTGTTCATATCCAATCCCTTTTAGTTGGTATTAGACTTCAAATTTATGGGTAATAGACTTTTCCCCCAAAAATGATTGAACTTGGTTTTTGGAGGGGGTGTTAGGCTTGGATTTTCGGACAAATTGGTCCTGACTCGACGAGCCCCATTTTAAATGAGTATTCGCCTTAAATTTCTAACCTTGTTCATATCCAATCCCTTTTAGTTGGTATTAGACTTCAAATTTATGAGTAATAGACTTTTCCCCTCAAAAATGATAGAACTTGGTTTTTGGAGGGGGTGTTAGCCTTGGATTTTCTGGACAAATTGATCCCGACTTCGACGAGCCCCATTTTTAAATGAGTATTAGCCTTAGATTACTAACCTTGTTCATATCCAATACCTTTTAGTGGGTATTAGACTTCAAATTTATGGGTAATAGACTTTTCCCCCCAAAATGATAGAACTTGGTTTTTGGAGGGGGTGTTAGCCTTGGATTTTCGGACAAATTGGTCCTGACTCGACGAGCCCCATTTTAAATGAGTATTAGCCTTATATTTCTAAACTTGTTCATATCCAATCCCTTTTAGTAGGTATTAGACTTCAAATTTATGGGTAATAGACTTTTCCCCTAAAAAATGATTGAACTTGGTTTTTGGAGGGGGTGTTAGCCTTGGATTTTCGGACAAATTAGTCCTCACTCGACGAGCCCTATTTTAAATGAGTATTAGCCTTATATTTCTAACCTTGTTCATATCCAATCCCTTTTAGTTGGTATTAGACTTCAAATTTATGGGTAATAGACTTTTCCCCCAAAAAATGAAAGAACTTGGTTTTTGGAGGGGGTGTTAGCCTTGGATTTTCTGGACAAATTAGTCCTCACTCGACGAGCCCCTATTTTAAATGAGTATTAGCCTTATATTTCTAACCTTGTTCATATCCAATCCCTTTTAGTTGGTATTGGACTTCAAATTTATGGGTAATAGACTTTTCCCCCCAAAAAATGATAGAACTTGGTTTTTGGAGGGGGTGTTAGCCTTGGATTTTCTGGACAAATTGATCCTCACTCGACGAGCCCCTATTTTAAATGAGTATTAGCCTTATATTTATAACCTTGTTCATATCCAATCCCTTTTAGTTGGTATTAGACTTCAAATTTATGGGTAATAGACTTTTCCCCCCAAAATGATAGAACTTGGTTTTTGGAGGGGGTGTTAGCCTTGGATTTTCGGACAAATTGATCCTTATTCGACGAGCCCCATTTAAATGAGTATTAGCCTTATATTTCTAAACTTGTTCATATCCAATCCCTTTTAGTTGGTATTAGACTTCAAATTTATGGGTAATAGACTTTTCCCCCAAAAATGATTGAACTTGGTTTTTGGAGGGGGTGTTAGGCTTGGATTTTCGGACAAATTGGTCCTGACTCGACGAGCCCCATTTTAAATGAGTATTGGCCTTAAATTTCTAACCTTGTTCATATCCAATCCCTTTTAGTTGGTATTAGACTTCAAATTTATGAGTAATAGACTTTTCCCCTCAAAATGATAGAACTTGGTTTTTGGAGGGGGTGTTAGCCTTGGATTTTCGGACAAATTGATCCTGACTCGACGAGCCCCATTTTAAATGAGTATTAGCCTTAGATTACTAACCTTGTTCATATCCAATACCTTTTAGTGGGTATTAGACTTCAAATTTATGGGTAATAGACTTTTCCCCCCAAAATGATAGAACTTGGTTTTTGGAGGGGGTGTTAGCCTTGGATTTTCTGACAAATTGGTCCCGACTCGACGAGCCCCATTTTAAATGAGTATTAGCCTTATATTTCTAAACTTGTTCATATCCAATCCCTTTTAGTAGGTATTAGACTTCAAATTTATGGGTAATAGACTTTTCCCCTCAAAAATGATTGAACTTGGTTTTTGGAGGGGGTGTTAGCCTTGGATTTTTCGGACAAATTGGTCCTCACTCGACGAGCCCCTATTTTTAAATGAGTATTAGCCTTATATTTATAACCTTGTTCATATCCAATCCCTTTTAGTTGGTATTAGACTTCAAATTTATGGGTAATATACTTTTCCCCCAAAATGATAGAACTTGGTTTTTGAAGGGGGTGTTAGCCTTGGATTTTCGGACAAATTGGTCCTCACACGACGAGCCCTATTTTAAATGAGTATTAGCTTTATATTTCTAACCTTGTTCATATCCAATCCCTTTTAGTTGGTATTAGACTTCAAATTTATGGGTAATAGACTTTTCCCCCCAAAATGATAGAACTTGGTTTTTGGAGGGGGTGTTAGCCTTGGATTTTCGGACAAATTGATCCTTATTCGACGAGCCCCATTTAAATGAGTATTAGCCTTATATTTCTAACCTTGTTCATATCCAATCCCTTTTAGTTGGTATTAGACTTCAAATTTATGGGTAATAGACTTTTCCCCCAAAAATGATTGAACTTGGTTTTTGGAGGGGGTGTTAGGCTTGGATTTTCGGACAAATTGGTCCTGACTCGAAGAGCCCCATTTTAAATGAGTATTCGCCTTAAATTTCTAACCTTGTTCATATCCAATCCCTTTTAGTTGGTATTAGACTTCAAATTTATGAGTAATAGACTTTTCCCCTCAAAATGATAGAACTTGGTTTTTGGAGGGGGTGTTAGCCTTGGATTTTCGGACAAATTGATCCTGACTCGACGAGCCCCATTTTAAATGAGTATTAGCCTTAGATTACTAACCTTGTTCATATCCAATACCTTTTAGTTGGTATTAGACTTCAAATTTATGGGTAATAGACTTTTCCCCCCAAAATGATAGAACTTGGTTTTTGGAGGGGGTGTTAGCCTTGGATTTTCGGACAAATTGGTCCTGACTCGACGAGCCCCATTTTAAATGAGTATTAGCCTTATATTTCTAAACTTGTTCATATCCAATCCCTTTTAGTAGGTATTAGACTTCAAATTTATGGGTAATAGACTTTTCCCCTCAAAAATGATTGAACTTGGTTTTTGGAGGGGGTGTTAGCCTTGGATTTTCGGACAAATTGGTCCTCACTCGACGAGCCCTATTTTAAATGAGTATTAGCCTTATATTTCTAACCTTGATCATATCCAATCCCTTTTAGTTGGTATTAGACTTCAAATTTATGGGTAATAGACTTTTCCCCCAAAAATGATAGAACTTGGTTTTTGGAGGGGGTGTTAGCCTTGGATTTTCGGACAAATTGATCCTCACTCGACGAGCCCTATTTTAAATGAGTATTAGCCTTATATTTCTAACCTTGTTCATATCCAATCCCTTTTAGTTAGTATTAGACTTCAAATTTATGGGTAATAAACTTTTCCCCCTAAAATGATAGAACTTGGTTTTTGAAGGGGGTGTTAGCCTTGGATTTTCGGACAAATTGTTCCTCACTCGACGAGCCCTATTTTAAATGAGTATTAGCCTTAGATTTCTAACCTTGTTCATATCCAATACCTTTTAGTTGGTATTAGACTTCAAATTTATGGGTAATAGACTTTTCCCCCTAAAAATGATTGAACTTGGTTTTTGGAGGGGGTGTTACCTTTGGATTTTCGGACAAATTGTTCCTCACTCGACGAGCCCCATTTTAAATGAGTATTAGCCTTATATTTCTAACCTTGTTCATATCCAATCCCTTTTAGTTGGTATTAGACTTCAAATTTATGGGTAATAGACTTTTCCCCTCAAAATGATAGAACTTGGTTTTTCGAGTCGGTGTTAGCCTTGGATTTTCGCACAAATTGGTCCTGACTTCACGAGCCCCATTTTAAATGAGTATTAGCCTTAGATTTATAACCTTGTTCATATCCAATCCCTTTTGTTTGGTATTAGACTTCAAATTTATGGGTAATAGACTTTTCCCCCCAAAATGATAGAACTTGGTTTTTGGAGGGGGTGTTAGCCTTGGATTTTCGGACAAATTGATCCTGACTCGACGAGCCCCATTTTAAATGTGTATTATCCTTATATTTCTAACCTTGTTCATATCCAATACCTTTTAGTTGGTATTAGACTTCAAATTTATGGGTAATAGACTTTTCCCCCAAAAAATGATTGAACTTGGTTTTTGGAGGGGGTGTTAGCTTTGGATTTTCGGACAAATTGTTCCTCACTCGACGAGCCCTATTTTAAATGAGTATTAGCCTTATATTTCTAACCTTGTTCATATCCAATCCCTTTTAGTTGGTATTAGACTTCAAATTTATGGGTAATAGACTTTTCCCCCCAAAATGATAGAACTTGGTTTTTGGAGGGGGTGTTAGCCTTGGATTTTCGGACAAATTGATCCTTATTCGACGAGCCCCATTTAAATGAGTATTATCCTTATATTTCTAACCTTGTTCATATAAAATACCTTTTAGTTGGTATTAGACTTCAAATTTATGGGTAATAGACTTTTCCCCCCAAAATGATAGAACTTGGTTTTTGGAGAGGGTGTTAGCCTTGGATTTCCGGACAAATTGATCCTTATTCGACGAGCCCCATTTAAATGAGTATTAGCCTTATATTTCTAAACTTGTTCATATCCAATCCCTTTTAGTTTGTATTAGACTTCAAATTTATGGGTAATAGAATTTTCCCCCAAAAATGATTGAACTTGGTTTTTCGACGTGGTGCTAGCCTTGGATCTTCGGACAATTTGGTCCTAACTCGACGAGCCCCATTTTAAATGAGTATTAGCCTTAGATTTCTAACCTTGTTCATATCCAATCCCTTTTAGTTGGTATTCGACTTCAAATTTATGAGTAATAGACTTTTCCCCTCAAAATGATAGAACTTGGTTTTTGGAGTGGGTGTTAGCCTTGGATTTTCGGACAAATTGGTCCTGACTTCACGAGCCCCATTTTAAATGAGTATTAGCCTTAGATTTATAAACTTGTTCATATCCAATCCCTTTTTGTTGGTATTAGACTTCAAATTTATGGGTAATAGACTTTTCCCTCCAAAATAATAGAACTTGGTTTTTGGAGGGGGTGTTAACCTTGGATTTTCGGACAAATTGGTCCTGACTCGACGAGCCCCATTTTAAATGAGTATTAGCCTTATATTTCTAACCTTGTTCATATCCAATCCCTTTTAGCTGGTATTAGACTTCAAATTTATGGGTAATAGACTTTTCCCCCCAAAATGATAGAACTTGGTTTTTGGAGGGGGTGTTAGCCTTAGATTTTCGGACAAATTGGTCCTGACTCAACGAGCCCAATTTTAAATGAGTATTAGCCTTAGATTTCTAACCTTGTTCATATCCAATACCTTTTAGTTGGTATTAGACTTCAAATTTATGGGTAATAGACATTTTCCCCCAAAATGATAGAACTTGGTTTTTGGAGGGGGTGTTAGCCTTGGATTTTCAGACAAATTGGTCCTCACTCGAAGAGCCCTATTTTAAATGAGTATTAGCCTTATATTTATAACCTTGTTCATATCCAATCCCTTTTAGTTGGTATTAGACTTCAAATTTATGGGTAATAGACTTTTCCCCTCAAAATGATAGAACTTGGTTTTTCGAGTCGGTGTTAGCCTTGGATTTTCGGACAAATTGGTCCTGACTTCACAAGCCCCATTTTAAATGAGTATTAGCCTTATATTTATAACCTTGTTCATATCCAATCCCTTTTGTTGGTATTAGACTTCAAATTTATGAGTAATAGACTTTTCCCCTCAAAATGATAGAACTTGGTTTTTGGAGTGGGTGTTAGCCTTCGATTTTCGGACAAATTGGTCCTGACTCGACGAGCCCCATTTTAAATGAGTATTAGGCTTAGATTTCTAACCTTGTTCATATCCAATACCTTTTAGTTGGTATTAGACTTCAAATTTATGGGTAATAGACTTTTCCCCCCAAAATGATAGAACTTGGTTTTTGGAGGGGGTGTTAGCCTTGGATTTTCGGACAAATTGATCCTTATTCGACGAGCCCCATTTAAATGAGTATTAGCCTTATATTTCTAACCTTGTTCATATCCAATCCCTTTTAGTTGGTATTAGACTTCAAATTTATAGGTAATAGACTTTTCCCCCAAAAATGATTGAACTTGGTTTTTGGAGGGGGTGTTAGCCTTGGATTTTCGGACAAATTGATCCTGACTCGACGAGCCCCATTTTAAATGTGTATTATCCTTATATTTCTAACCTTGTTCATATCCAATCCCTTTTAGTTGGTATTCGACTTCAAATTTATGAGTAATAGACTTTTCCCCTCAAAATGATAGAACTTGGTTTTTGGAGTGGGTGTTAGCCTTGGATTTTCGGACAAATTGGTCCTGACTTCACGAGCCCCATTTTAAATGAGTATTAGCCTTAGATTTATAACCTTGTTCATATCCAATCCCTTTTTGTTGGTATTAGACTTCAAATTTATGGGTAATAGACTTTTCCCTCCAAAATAATAGAACTTGGTTTTTGGAGGGGGTGTTAACCTTGGATTTTCGGACAAATTGGTCCTGACTCGACGAGCCCCATTTTAAATGAGTATTAGCCTTATATTTCTAACCTTGTTCATATCCAATCCCTTTTAGCTGGTATTAGACTTCAAATTTATGGGTAATAGACTTTTCCCCCCAAAATGATAGAACTTGGTTTTTGGAGGGGGTGTTAGCCTTAGATTTTCGGACAAATTGGTCCTGACTCAACGAGCCCCATTTTAAATGAGTATTAGCCTTAGATTTCTAACCTTGTTCATATCCAATACCTTTTAGTTGGTATTAGACTTCAAATTTATGGGTAATAGACATTTTCCCCCAAAATGATAGAACTTGGTTTTTGGAGGGGGTGTTAGCCTTGGATTTTCGGACAAATTGATCCTTATTCGACGAGCCCCATTTAAATGAGTATTAGCCTTATATTTCTAACCTTGTTCATATCCAATCCCTTTTAGTTGGTATTAGACTTCAAATTTATAGGTAATAGACTTTTCCCCCAAAAATGATTGAACTTGGTTTTTGGAGGGGGTGTTAGCCTTGGATTTTCGGACAAATTGATCCTGACTCGACGAGCCCCATTTTAAATGTGTATTATCCTTATATTTCTAACCTTGTTCATATCCAATCCCTTTTAGTTGGTATTCGACTTCAAATTTATGAGTAATAGACTTTTCCCCTCAAAATGATAGAACTTGGTTTTTGGAGTGGGTGTTAGCCTTGGATTTTCGGACAAATTGGTCCTGACTTCACGAGCCCCATTTTAAATGAGTATTAGCCTTAGATTTATAACCTTGTTCATATCCAATCCCTTTTTGTTGGTATTAGACTTCAAATTTATGGATAATAGACTTTTCCCCTCGAAAAATAATAGAACTTGGTTTTTTGGAGGGGGTGTTAACCTTGGATTTTCTGACAAATTGGTCCTGACTCGACGAGCCCCATTTTAAATGAGTATTAGCCTTATATTTCTAACCTTGTTCATATCCAATCCCTTTTAGCTGGTATTAGTCTTCAAATTTATGGGTAATAGACTTTTCCCCCCAAAATGATAGAACTTGGTTTTTGGAGGGGGTGTTAGCCTTAGATTTTCGGACAAATTGGTCCTGACTCAACGAGCCCCATTTTAAATGAGTATTAGCCTTAGATTTCTAACCTTGTTCATATCCAATACCTTTTAGTTGGTATTAGACTTCAAATTTATGGGTAATAGACATTTTCCCCCAAAATGATAGAACTTGGTTTTTGGAGGGGGTGTTAGCCTTGGATTTTCAGACAAATTGGTCCTCACTCGAAGAGCCCTATTTTAAATGAGTATTAGCCTTATATTTCTAACCTTGTTCATATCCAATCCCTTTTAGTTGGTATTAGACTTCAAATTTATGGGTAATAGACTTTTCCCCTCAAAATGATAGAACTTGGTTTTTCGAGTCGGTGTTAGCCTTGGATTTTCGGACAAATTGGTCCTGACTTCACGAGCCCCATTTTAAATGAGTATTAGCCTTATATTTATAACCTTGTTCATATCCAATCCCTTTTGTTGGTATTAGACTTCAAATTTATGAGTAATAGACTTTTCCCCTCAAAATGATAGAACTTGGTTTTTGGAGTGGGTGTTAGCCTTCGATTTTCGGACAAATTGGTCCTGACTCGACGAGCCCCATTTTAAATGAGTATTAGGCTTATATTTCTAACCTTGTTCATATCCAATACCTTTTAGTTGGTATTAGACTTCAAATTTATGGGTAATAGACTTTTCCCCCCAAAAAATGATTGAACTTGGTTTTTTGGAGGGGGGTGTTAGCGTTGGATTTTCGGACAAATTGTTCCTCACTCGACGAGCCCCTATTTTTAAATGAGTATTAGCCTTATATTTCTAACCTTGTTAATATCCAATCCCTTTTAGTTGGTATTAGACTTCAAATTTATGGGTAATAGACTTTTCCCCCCCAAAAATGATAGAACTTGGTTTTTGGAGGGGGTGTTAGCCTTGGATTTTCTGACAAATTGATCCTTATTCGACGAGCCCCATTTAAATGAGTATTAGCCTTATATTTCTAACCTTGTTCATATCCAATCCCTTTTAGTTGGTATTAGACTTCAAATTTATAGGTAATAGACTTTTCCCCCAAAAATGATTGAACTTGGTTTTTGGAGGGGGTGTTAGCCTTGGATTTTCGGACAAATTGATCCTGACTCGACGAGCCCCATTTTAAATGTGTATTATCCTTATATTTCTAACCTTGTTCATATCCAATCTCTTTTAGTTGGTATTAGACTTCAAATTTATGGGTAATAGACTTTTCCCCCAAAAATGATTGAACTTGGTTTTTGGAGGGGGTGTTAGCCTTGGATTTTCGGACAAAATTGGTCCTGACTCGACGAGCCCCATTTTAAATAAGTATTAGCCTTAGATTTCTAACCTTGTTCATATCCAATCCCTTTTAGTTGGTATTAGACTTCAAATTTATAAGTAATAGACTTTTCCCCTCAAAATGATAGAACTTGGTTTTTGGAGGGGTTGTTAGCCTTGGATTTTCGGACAAATTGGTCCTGACTTCACGAGCCCCATTTTAAATGAGTATTAGCCTTAGATTTATAACCTTGTTCATATCCAATCCCTTTTGTTTGGTATTAGACTTCAAATTTATGGGTAATAGACTTTTCCCCCCAAAATGATTGAACTTGGTTTTTGGGGGGGGTGTTAGCCTTGGATTTTCGGACAAATTGGTCCTGACTTCACGAGCCCCATTTTAAATGAGTATTAGCCTTATTTTTCTAACCTTGTTCATATCCAAGCCTTTTTAGTTGGTATTAGATTTCAAATTTATGGGTAATAGACTATTCCCCCCAAAATGATAGAACTTGGTTTTTGGAGGGGGTGTTAGCCTTGGATTTTCGGACAAATTGATCCTTATTCGACGAGCCCCATTTAAATGAGTATTAGCCTTATATTTCTAACCTTGTTCATATCCAATCCCTTTTAGTTGGTATTAGACTTCAAATTTATAGGTAATAGACTTTTCCCCCAAAAATGATTGAACTTGGTTTTTGGAGGGGGTGTTAGCCTTGGATTTTCGGACAAATTGATCCTGACTCGACGAGCCCCATTTTAAATGTGTATTATCCTTATATTTCTAACCTTGTTCATATCCAATCCCTTTTAGTTGGTATTCGACTTCAAATTTATGAGTAATAGACTTTTCCCCTCAAAATGATAGAACTTGGTTTTTGGAGTGGGTGTTAGCCTTGGATTTTCGGACAAATTGGTCCTGACTTCACGAGCCCCATTTTAAATGAGTATTAGCCTTAGATTTATAACCTTGTTCATATCCAATCCCTTTTTGTTGGTATTAGACTTCAAATTTATGGGTAATAGACTTTTCCCTCGAAAATAATAGAACTTGGTTTTTGGAGGGGGTGTTAACCTTGGATTTTCGGACAAATTGGTCCTGACTCGACGAGCCCCATTTTAAATGAGTATTAGCCTTATATTTCTAACCTTGTTCATATCCAATCCCTTTTAGCTGGTATTAGTCTTCAAATTTATGGGTAATAGACTTTTCCCCCCAAAATGATAGAACTTGGTTTTTGGAGGGGGTGTTAGCCTTAGATTTTCGGACAAATTGGTCCTGACTCAACGAGCCCCATTTTAAATGAGTATTAGCCTTATATTTCTAACCTTGTTCATATCCAATACCTTTTAGTTGGTATTAGACTTCAAATTTATGGGTAATAGACTTTTCCCCCCAAAATGATTGAACTTGGTTTTTGGGGGGGGTGTTAGCCTTGGATTTTCGGACAAATTGGTCCTGACTTCACGAGCCCCATTTTAAATGAGTATTAGCCTTATTTTTCTAACCTTGTTCATATCCAAGCCTTTTTAGTTGGTATTAGATTTCAAATTTATGGGTAATAGACTATTCCCCCCAAAATGATAGAACTTGGTTTTTGGAGGGGTTGTTAGCCTTGGATTTCCAGACAAATTGGTCCTCACTCGAAGAGCCCTATTTTAAATGAGTATTAGCCTTATATTTCTAACCTTGTTCATATCCAATCCCTTTTAGTTGGTATTAGACTTCAAATTTATGGGTAATAGACTTTTCCCCTCAAAATGATAGAACTTGGTTTTTCGAGTCGGTGTTAGCCTTGGATTTTCGGACAAATTGGTCCTGACTTCACGAGCCCCATTTTAAATGAGTATTAGCCTTATATTTATAACCTTGTTCATATCCAATCCCTTTTGTTGGTATTAGACTTCAAATTTATGAGTAATAGACTTTTCCCCTCAAAATGATAGAACTTGGTTTTTGGAGTGGGTGTTAGCCTTCGATTTTCGGACAAATTGGTCCTGACTCGACGAGCCCCATTTTAAATGAGTATTAGGCTTAGATTTCTAACCTTGTTCATATCCAATACCTTTTAGTTGGTATTAGACTTCAAATTTATGGGTAATAGACTTTTCCCCCAAAAAATGATTGAACTTGGTTTTTGGAGGGGGTGTTAGCGTTGGATTTTCGGACAAATTGTTCCTCACTCGACGAGCCCTATTTTAAATGAGTATTAGCCTTATATTTCTAACCTTGTTCATATCCAATCCCTTTTAGTTGGTATTAGACTTCAAATTTATGGGTAATAGACTTTTCCCCCCAAAATGATAGAACTTGGTTTTTGGAGGGGGTGTTAGCCTTGGATTTTCGGACAAATTGATCCTTATTCGACGAGCCCCATTTAAATGAGTATTAGCCTTATATTTCTAACCTTGTTCATATCCAATCCCTTTTAGTTGGTATTAGACTTCAAATTTATAGGTAATAGACTTTTCCCCCAAAAATGATTGAACTTGGTTTTTGGAGGGGGTGTTAGCCTTGGATTTTCGGACAAATTGATCCTGACTCGACTAGCCCCATTTTAAATGTGTATTATCCTTATATTTCTAACCTTGTTCATATCCAATCTCTTTTAGTTGGTATTAGACTTCAAATTTATGGGTAATAGACTTTTCCCCCAAAAATGATTGAACTTGGTTTTTGGAGGGGGTGTTAGCCTTGGATTTTCGGACAAAATTGGTCCTGACTCGACGAGCCCCATTTTAAATAAGTATTAGCCTTAGATTTCTAACCTTGTTCATATCCAATCCATTTTAGTTGGTATTAGACTTCAAATTTATAAGTAATAGACTTTTCCCCTCAAAATGATAGAACTTGGTTTTTGGAGGGGTTGTTAGCCTTGGATTTTCGGACAAATTGGTCCTGACTTCACGAGCCCCATTTTAAATGAGTATTAGCCTTAGATTTATAACCTTGTTCATATCCAATCCCTTTTGTTTGGTATTAGACTTCAAATTTATGGGTAATAGACTTTTCCCCCCAAAATGATAGAACTTGGTTTTTGGGGGGGGTGTTAGCCTTGGATTTTCGGACAAATTGGTCCTGACTTCACGAGCCCCATTTTAAATGAGTATTAGCCTTATTTTTCTAACCTTGTTCATATCCAAGCCTTTTTAGTTGGTATTAGATTTCAAATTTATGGGTAATAGACTATTCCCCCCAAAATGATAGAACTTGGTTTTTGGAGGGGTTGTTAGCCTTGGATTTTCAGACAAATTGGTCCTCACTCGAATAGCCCTATTTTAAATGAGTATTAGCCTTATATTTCTAACCTTGTTCATATCCAATCCCTTTTAGTTGGTATTAGACTTCAAATTTATGGGTAATAGACTTTTCCCCTCAAAATGATAGAACTTGGTTTTTCGAGTCGGTGTTACACTTGGATTTTCGGACAAATTGGTCCTGACTTCACGAGCCCCATTTTAAATGAGTATTAGCCTTATATTTATAACCTTGTTCATATCCAATCCCTTTTGTTGGTATTAGACTTCAAATTTATGAGTAATAGACTTTTCCCCTCAAAATGATAGAACTTGGTTTTTGGAGTGGGTGTTAGCCTTCGATTTTCGGACAAATTGGTCCTGACTCGACGAGTCCCATTTTAAATGAGTATTAGGCTTAGATTTCTAACCTTGTTCATATCCAATACCTTTTAGTTTGTATTAGACTTCAAATTTATGGGTAATAGAAATTTCCCCCCAAAAATGATTGAACTTGGTTTTTGGAGGGGGTGTTAGCGTTGGATTTTCGGACAAATTGTTCCTCACTCGACGAGCGCTATTTTAAATGAGTATTAGCCTTATATTTCTAACCTTGTTCATATCCAATCCCTTTTAGTTGGTATTAGACTTCAAATTTATGGGTAATAGACTTTTCCCCCCAAAATGATAGAACTTGGTTTTTGGAGGGGGTGTTAGCCTTGGATTTTCGGACAAATTGATCCTTATTCGACGAGCCCCATTTAAATGAGTATTAGCCTTATATTTCTAACCTTGTTCATATCCAATCCCTTTTAGTTGGTATTAGACTTCAAATTTATAGGTAATAGACTTTTCCCCCAAAAATGATTGAACTTGGTTTTTGGAGGGGGTGTTAGCCTTGGATTTTCGGACAAATTGATCCTGACTCGACGAGCCCCATTTTAAATGTGTATTATCCTTATATTTCTAACCTTGTTCATATCCAATCTCTTTTAGTTGGTATTAGACTTCAAATTTATGGGTAATAGACTTTTCCCCCAAAAATGATTGAACTTGGTTTTTGGAGGGGGTGTTAGCCTTGGATTTTCGGACAAAATTGGTCCTGACTCGACGAGCCCCATTTTAAATAAGTATTAGCCTTAGATTTCTAACCTTGTTCATATCCAATCCCTTTTAGTTGGTATTAGACTTCAAATTTATAAGTAATAGACTTTTCCCCTCAAAAATGATAGAACTTGGTTTTTGGAGGGGGTTGTTAGCCTTGGATTTTCGGACAAATTGGTCCTGACTTCACGAGCCCCATTTTAAATGAGTATTGGCCTTAGATTTATAACCTTGTTCATATCCAATCCCTTTTGTTTGGTATTAGACTTCAAATTTATGGGTAATAGACTTTTCCCCCCAAAATGATTGAACTTGGTTTTTGGGGGGGGTGTTAGCCTTGGATTTTCGGACAAATTGGTCCTGACTTCACGAGCCCCATTTTAAATGAGTATTAGCCTTATTTTTCTAACCTTGTTCATATCCAAGCCTTTTTAGTTGGTATTAGATTTCAAATTTATGGGTAATAGACTATTCCCCCCAAAATGATAGAACTTGGTTTTTGGAGGGGTTGTTAGCCTTGGATTTTCAGACAAATTGGTCCTCACTCGAAGAGCCCTATTTTAAATGAGTATTAGCCTTATATTTCTAACCTTGTTCATATCCAATCCCTTTTAGTTGGTATTAGACTTCAAATTTATGGGTAATAGACTTTTCCCCTCAAAATGATAGAACTTGGTTTTTCGAGTCGGTGTTAGCCTTGGATTTTAGGACAAATTGGTCCTGACTTCACGAGCCCCATTTTAAATGAGTATTAGCCTTATATTTATAACCTTGTTCATATCCAATCCCTTTTGTTGGTATTAGACTTCAAATTTATGAGTAATAGACTTTTTCCCCCTCAAAAATGATAGAACTTGGTTTTTTGGAGTGGGTGTTAGCCTTCGATTTTCGGACAAATTGGTCCCGACTCGACGAGCCCCATTTTAAATGAGTATTAGGCTTAGATTTCTAACCTTGTTCATATCCAATACCTTTTAATTTGTATTAGACTTCAAATTTATGGGTAATAGACTTTTCCCCCCAAAAATGATTGAACTTGGTTTTTGGAGGGGGTGTTAGCGTTGGATTTTCGGACAAATTGTTCCTCACTCGACGAGCCCTATTTTAAATGAGTATTAGCCTTATATTTCTAACCTTGTTCATATCCAATCCCTTTTAGTTGGTATTAGACTTCAAATTTATGGGTAATAGACTTTTCCCCCCAAAAATGATAGAACTTGGTTTTTTGGAGGGGGTGTTAGCCTTGGATTTTCTGACAAATTGATCCTTATTCGACGAGCCCCATTTTAAATGAGTATTAGCCTTATATTTCTAACCTTGTTCATATCCAATCCCTTTTAGTTGGTATTAGACTTCAAATTTATAGGGTAATAGACTTTTCCCCCCAAAAATGATTGAACTTGGTTTTTTGGAGGGGGTGTTAGCCTTGGATTTTCTGACAAATTGATCCCGACTCGACGAGCCCCATTTTAAATGTGTATTATCCTTATATTTCTAACCTTGTTCATATCCAATCCCTTTTAGTTGGTATTAGACTTCAAATTTATGGGTAATAGACTTTTCCCCCAAAAATGATAGAACTTGGTTTTTGGAGGGGGTGTTAGCCTTGGATTTTCTGACAAATTGGTCCCGACTTCACGAGCCCCATTTTAAATGAGTATTAGCCTTATATTTTCTAACCTTGTTCATATCCAAGCCCTTTTTAGTTGGTATTAGATTTCAAATTTATGGGTAATAGACTATTCCCCCCCAAAAATGATAGAACTTGGTTTTTGGAGGGGGTTGTTAGCCTTGGATTTTCGTGACAAATTGGTCCTCACTCGAAGAGCCCCTATTTTAAATGAGTATTAGCCTTATATTTCTAACCTTGTTCATATCCAATCCCTTTTAGTTGGTATTAGACTTCAAATTTATGGGTAATAGACTTTTCCCCTCAAAAATGATAGAACTTGGTTTTTTCGAGGCGGGTGTTAGCCTTGGATTTTCTGGACAAATTGGTCCCGACTTCACGAGCCCCATTTTAAATGAGTATTAGCCTTATATTTATAACCTTGTTCATATCCAATCCCTTTTCGTTGGTATTAGACTTCAAATTTATGAGTAATAGACTTTTCCCCCCAAAAATGATAGAACTTGGTTTTTGGAGTGGGGTGTTAGCCTTCGATTTTCTGGACAAATTGGTCCTCGACTCGACGAGCCCCATTTTAAATGAGTATTAGCCTTAGATTTCTAACCTTGTTCATATCCAATACCTTTTAGTTGGTATTAGACTTCAAATTTATGGGTAATAGACTTTTCCCCCCAAAAATGATTGAACTTGGTTTTTGGAGGGGGTGTTAGCGTTGGATTTTCGGACAAATTGTTCCTCACTCGACGAGCCCTATTTTAAATGAGTATTAGCCTTATATTTCTAACCTTGTTCATATCCAATCCCTTTTAGTTGGTATTAGACTTCAAATTTATGGGTAATAGACTTTTCCCCCCAAAATGATAGAACTTGGTTTTTGGAGGGGGTGTTAGCCTTGGATTTTCGGACAAATTGATCCTTATTCGACGAGCCCCATTTTAAATGAGTATTAGCCTTATATTTCTAACCTTGTTCATATCCAATCCCTTTTAGTTGGTATTAGACTTCAAATTTATAGGGTAATAGACTTTTCCCCCAAAAAATGATTGAACTTGGTTTTTGGAGGGGGTGTTAGCCTTGGATTTTCTGGACAAATTGATCCCCGACTCGACGAGCCCCATTTTAAATGAGTATTAGCCTTATATTTCTAACCTTGTTCATATCCAATCTCTTTTAGTTGGTATTAGACTTCAAATTTATGGGTAATAGACTTTTCCCCCAAAAAATGATTGAACTTGGTTTTTGGAGGGGGTGTTAGCCTTGGATTTTCTGACAAAATTGGTCCCGACTCGACGAGCCCCATTTTAAATAAGTATTAGCCTTATATTTCTAACCTTGTTCATATCCAATCCCTTTTAGTTGGTATTAGACTTCAAATTTATAGGGTAATAGACTTTTCCCCCCAAAAATGATAGAACTTGGTTTTTGGAGGGGGTTGTTAGCCTTGGATTTTCTGGACAAATTGGTCCCGACTTCACGAGCCCCATTTTAAATGAGTATTAGCCTTAGATTTATAACCTTGTTCATATCCAATCCCTTTTAGTTTGGTATTAGACTTCAAATTTATGGGTAATAGACTTTTCCCCCCCAAAAATGATAGAACTTGGTTTTTGGGGGGGTGTTAGCCTTGGATTTTCTGACAAATTGGTCCCTCGACTTCACGAGCCCCATTTTAAATGAGTATTAGCCTTATATTTTCTAACCTTGTTCATATCCAAGCCCTTTTTAGTTGGTATTAGATTTCAAATTTATGGGTAATAGACTATTCCCCCCAAAAATGATAGAACTTGGTTTTTGGAGGGGGTTGTTAGCCTTGGATTTTCGGGACAAATTGGTCCTCACTCGAAGAGCCCCTATTTTAAATGAGTATTAGCCTTATATTTCTAACCTTGTTCATATCCAATCCCTTTTAGTTGGTATTAGACTTCAAATTTATGGGTAATAGACTTTTCCCCCTCAAAATGATAGAACTTGGTTTTTTCGAGGCGGGTGTTAGCCTTGGATTTTCTGACAAATTGGTCCCGACTTCACGAGCCCCATTTTAAATGAGTATTAGCCTTATATTTATAACCTTGTTCATATCCAATCCCTTTTAGTTGGTATTAGACTTCAAATTTATGAGTAATAGACTTTTCCCCTCAAAAATGATAGAACTTGGTTTTTGGAGTGGGGTGTTAGCCTTCGATTTTCTGACAAATTGGTCCCGACTCGACGAGCCCCATTTTAAATGAGTATTAGCCTTAGATTTCTAACCTTGTTCATATCCAATACCTTTTAGTTGGTATTAGACTTCAAATTTATGGGTAATAGACTTTTCCCCCCAAAAAATGATTGAACTTGGTTTTTGGAGGGGGTGTTAGCCTTGGATTTTCTGACAAATTGTTCCTCGACTCGACGAGCCCCTATTTTAAATGAGTATTAGCCTTATATTTCTAACCTTGTTCATATCCAATCCCTTTTAGTTGGTATTAGACTTCAAATTTATGGGTAATAGACTTTTCCCCCCAAAATGATAGAACTTGGTTTTTGGAGGGGGTGTTAGCCTTGGATTTTCGGACAAATTGATCCTTATTCGACGAGCCCCATTTAAATGAGTATTAGCCTTATATTTCTAACCTTGTTCATATCCAATCCCTTTTAGTTGGTATTAGACTTCAAATTTATAGGGTAATAGACTTTTCCCCCAAAAATGATTGAACTTGGTTTTTGGAGGGGGTGTTAGCCTTGGATTTTCGGACAAATTGATCCTGACTCGACGAGCCCCATTTTAAATGTGTATTATCCTTATATTTCTAACCTTGTTCATATCCAATCTCTTTTAGTTGGTATTAGACTTCAAATTTATGGGTAATAGACTTTTCCCCCAAAAATGATTGAACTTGGTTTTTGGAGGGGGTGTTAGCCTTGGATTTTCGGACAAAATTGGTCCTGACTCGACGAGCCCCATTTTAAATAAGTATTAGCCTTATATTTCTAACCTTGTTCATATCCAATCCCTTTTAGTTGGTATTAGACTTCAAATTTATAAGTAATAGACTTTTCCCCTCAAAATGATAGAACTTGGTTTTTGGAGGGGTTGTTAGCCTTGGATTTTCGGACAAATTGGTCCTGACTTCACGAGCCCCATTTTAAATGAGTATTAGCCTTAGATTTATAACCTTGTTCATATCCAATCCCTTTTGTTTGGTATTAGACTTCAAATTTATGGGTAAGAGACTTTCCCCCCCAAAATGATAGAACTTGGTTTTTGGGGGGGGTGTTAGCCTTGGATTTTCGGACAAATTGGTCCCCGACTTCACGAGCCCCATTTTAAATGAGTATTAGCCTTATTTTTCTAACCTTGTTCATATCCAAGCCTTTTTAGTTGGTATTAGATTTCAAATTTATGGGTAATAGACTATTCCCCCCAAAAATGATAGAACTTGGTTTTTTGGAGGGGGTTGTTAGCCTTGGATTTTCCGGGACAAATTGGTCCTCACTCGAAGAGCCCTATTTTAAATGAGTATTAGACTTATATTTCTAACCTTGTTCATATCCAATCCCTTTTAGTTGGTATTAGACTTCAAATTTATGGGTAATAGACTTTTCCCCTCAAAATGATAGAACTTGGTTTTTTCGAGTCGGTGTTAGCCTTGGATTTTCTGACAAATTGGTCCCGACTTCACGAGCCCCATTTTAAATGAGTATTAGCCTTATATTTATAACCTTGTTCATATCCAATCCCTTTTGTTGGTATTAGACTTCAAATTTATGAGTAATAGACTTTTCCCCTCAAAATGATAGAACTTGGTTTTTGGAGTGGGGTGTTAGCCTTCGATTTTCTGACAAATTGGTCCCGACTCGACGAGCCCCATTTTAAATGAGTATTAGGCTTAGATTTCTAACCTTGTTCATATCCAATACCTTTTAGTTGGTATTAGACTTCAAATTTATGGGTAATAGACTTTTCCCCCAAAAAAATGATTGAACTTGGTTTTTGGAGGGGGGGTGTTAGCGTTGGATTTTCGGACAAATTGTTCCTCACTCGACGAGCCCCTATTTTAAATGAGTATTAGCCTTATATTTCTAACCTTGTTCATATCCAATCCCTTTTAGTTGGTATTAGACTTCAAATTTATGGGTAATAGACTTTTCCCCCCCAAAAATGATAGAACTTGGTTTTTTGGAGGGGGTGTTAGCCTTGGATTTTCGGACAAATTGATCCTGACTCGACGAGCCCCATTTAAATGAGTATTAGCCTTATATTTCTAACCTTGTTCATATCCAATCCCTTTTTAGTTGGTATTAGACTTCAAATTTATAGGTAATAGACTTTTCCCCCAAAAATGATTGAACTTGGTTTTTGGAGGGGGTGTTAGCCTTGGATTTTCGGACAAATTGATCCTGACTCGACGAGCCCCATTTTAAATGTGTATTATCCTTATATTTCTAACCTTGTTCATATCCAATCTCTTTTAGTTGGTATTAGACTTCAAATTTATGGGTAATAGACTTTTCCCCCAAAAATGATTGAACTTGGTTTTTGGAGGGGGTGTTAGCCTTGGATTTTCGGACAAAATTGGTCCTGACTCGACGAGCCCCATTTTAAATAAGTATTAGCCTTATATTTCTAACCTTGTTCATATCCAATCCCTTTTAGTTGGTATTAGACTTCAAATTTATAAGTAATAGACTTTTCCCCTCAAAATGATAGAACTTGGTTTTTTGGAGGGGGTTGTTAGCCTTGGATTTTCTGACAAATTGGTCCCCGACTTCACGAGCCCCATTTTAAATGAGTATTAGCCTTAGATTTATAACCTTGTTCATATCCAATCCCTTTTTGTTTGGTATTAGACTTCAAATTTATGGGTAAGAGACTTTTCCCCCCCAAAAATGATAGAACTTGGTTTTTGGGGGGGGTGTTAGCCTTGGATTTTCTGACAAATTGGTCCCGACTTCACGAGCCCCATTTTAAATGAGTATTAGCCTTATTTTTCTAACCTTGTTCATATCCAAGCCTTTTTAGTTGGTATTAGATTTCAAATTTATGGGTAATAGACTATTCCCCCCAAAAATGATAGAACTTGGTTTTTTGGAGGGGTTGTTAGCCTTGGATTTTCGGACAAATTGGTCCTCACTCGAAGAGCCCTATTTTAAATGAGTATTAGACTTATATTTCTAACCTTGTTCATATCCAATCCCTTTTAGTTGGTATTAGACTTCAAATTTATGGGTAATAGACTTTTCCCCTCAAAATGATAGAACTTGGTTTTTTCGAGTCGGGTGTTAGCCTTGGATTTTCTGACAAATTGGTCCCGACTTCACGAGCCCCATTTTAAATGAGTATTAGCCTTATATTTATAACCTTGTTCATATCCAATCCCTTTTGTTGGTATTAGACTTCAAATTTATGAGTAATAGACTTTTCCCCTCAAAATGATAGAACTTGGTTTTTGGAGTGGGTGTTAGCCTTCGATTTTCTGACAAATTGGTCCTCGACTCGACGAGCCCCATTTTAAATGAGTATTAGGCTTAGATTTCTAACCTTGTTCATATCCAATACCTTTTAGTTGGTATTAGACTTCAAATTTATGGGTAATAGACTTTTCCCCCAAAAAATGATTGAACTTGGTTTTTGGAGGGGGTGTTAGCGTTGGATTTTCGGACAAATTGTTCCTCACTCGACGAGCCCTATTTTAAATGAGTATTAGCCTTATATTTCTAACCTTGTTCATATCCAATCCCTTTTAGTTGGTATTAGACTTCAAATTTATGGGTAATAGACTTTTCCCCCCAAAATGATAGAACTTGGTTTTTGGAGGGGGTGTTAGCCTTGGATTTTCGGACAAATTGATCCTTATTCGACGAGCCCCATTTAAATGAGTATTAGCCTTATATTTCTAACCTTGTTCATATCCAATCCCTTTTAGTTGGTATTAGACTTCAAATTTATAGGTAATAGACTTTTCCCCCAAAAATGATTGAACTTGGTTTTTGGAGGGGGTGTTAGCCTTGGATTTTCGGACAAATTGATCCCCGACTCGACGAGCCCCATTTTAAATGTGTATTATCCTTATATTTCTAACCTTGTTCATATCCAATCTCTTTTAGTTGGTATTAGACTTCAAATTTATGGGTAATAGACTTTTCCCCCAAAAAATGATTGAACTTGGTTTTTTGGAGGGGGTGTTAGCCTTGGATTTTCGGACAAAATTGGTCCTGACTCGACGAGCCCCATTTTAAATAAGTATTAGCCTTATATTTCTAACCTTGTTCATATCCAATCCCTTTTAGTTGGTATTAGACTTCAAATTTATAAGTAATAGACTTTTCCCCTCAAAATGATAGAACTTGGTTTTTGGAGGGGTTGTTAGCCTTGGATTTTCGGACAAATTGGTCCTGACTTCACGAGCCCCATTTTAAATGAGTATTAGCCTTAGATTTATAACCTTGTTCATATCCAATCCCTTTTGTTTGGTATTAGACTTCAAATTTATGGGTAAGAGACTTTCCCCCCCAAAATGATAGAACTTGGTTTTTGGGGGGGGTGTTAGCCTTGGATTTTCGGACAAATTGGTCCTGACTTCACGAGCCCCATTTTAAATGAGTATTAGCCTTATTTTTCTAACCTTGTTCATATCCAAGCCTTTTTAGTTGGTATTAGATTTCAAATTTATGGGTAATAGACTATTCCCCCCAAAATGATAGAACTTGGTTTTTGGAGGGGTTGTTAGCCTTGGATTTCCAGACAAATTGGTCCTCACTCGAAGAGCCCTATTTTAAATGAGTATTAGCCTTATATTTCTAACCTTGTTCATATCCAATCCCTTTTAGTTGGTATTAGACTTCAAATTTATGGGTAATAGACTTTTCCCCCTCAAAATGATAGAACTTGGTTTTTCGAGCCGGGTGTTAGCCTTGGATTTTCTGACAAATTGGTCCCGACTTCACGAGCCCCATTTTAAATGAGTATTAGCCTTATATTTATAACCTTGTTCATATCCAATCCCTTTTGTTGGTATTAGACTTCAAATTTATGAGTAATAGACTTTTCCCCTCAAAATGATAGAACTTGGTTTTTGGAGTGGGTGTTAGCCTTCGATTTTCTGACAAATTGGTCCTGACTCGACGAGCCCCATTTTAAATGAGTATTAGGCTTAGATTTCTAACCTTGTTCATATCCAATACCTTTTAGTTGGTATTAGACTTCAAATTTATGGGTAATAGACTTTTCCCCCCAAAAATGATTGAACTTGGTTTTTGGAGGGGGGGTGTTAGCGTTGGATTTTCTGGGACAAATTGTTCCTCACTCGACGAGCCCTATTTTAAATGAGTATTAGCCTTATATTTCTAACCTTGTTCATATCCAATCCCTTTTAGTTGGTATTAGACTTCAAATTTATGGGTATTAGACTTTTCCCCCCAAAAATGATAGAACTTGGTTTTTGGAGGGGGTGTTAGCCTTGGATTTTCTGACAAATTGATCCTTATTCGACGAGCCCCATTTTAAATGAGTATTAGCCTTATATTTCTAACCTTGTTCATATCCAATCCCTTTTAGTTGGTATTAGACTTCAAATTTATAGGTAATAGACTTTTCCCCCCAAAAAATGATTGAACTTGGTTTTTGGAGGGGGTGTTAGCCTTGGATTTTCTGACAAATTGATCCCGACTCGACGAGCCCCATTTTAAATGAGTATTAGCCTTATATTTCTAACCTTGTTCATATCCAATCCCTTTTAGTTGGTATTAGACTTCAAATTTATGGGTAATAGACTTTTCCCCCAAAAAATGATTGAACTTGGTTTTTTGGAGGGGGTTGTTAGCCTTGGATTTTCGGACAAATTGGTCCTGACTCGACGAGCCCCATTTTAAATGTGTATTATCCTTATATTTCTAACCTTGTTCATATCCAATCTCTTTTAGTTGGTATTAGACTTCAAATTTATGGGTAATAGACTTTTCCCCCAAAAATGATTGAACTTGGTTTTTGGAGGGGGTGTTAGCCTTGGATTTTCGGACAAATTGGTGCTAACTTCACGAGCGCCATTTTAAATGAGTATTAGCCTTAGATTTATAACCTTGTTCATATCCAATCCCTTTTGTTTTGTATTAGACTTCAAATTTATGGGTAATAGACTTTTCCCCCCAAAATGATAGAACTTGGTTTTTGGGGGGGGTGTTAGCCTTGGATTTTCGGACAAATTGGTCCTGACTTCACGAGCCCCATTTTAAATGAGTATTAGCCTTATTTTTCTAACCTTGTTCATATCCAAGCCTTTTTAGTTGGTATTAGATTTCAAATTTATGGGTAATAGACTATTCCCCCCAAAATGATAGAACTTGGTTTTTGGAGGGGTTGTTATCCTTGGATTTTCGGACAAATTGGTCCTCACTCGAAGAGCCCTATTTTAAATGAGTATTAGCCTTATATTTCTAACCTTTTTCATATCCAATCCCTTTTAGTTGGTATTAGACTTCAAATTTATGGGTAATAGACTTTTCCCCCCAAAACGATAGAACTTGGTTTTTGGAGGGGGTGTTAGCCTTGGATTTTCGGACAAATTGATCCTGACTCGACGAGCCCCATTTTAAATGTGTATTATCCTTATATTTCTAACCTTGTTCATGTCCAATCTCTTTTAGTTGGTATTAGACTTCAAATTTATGGGTAATAGACTTTTCCCCCAAAAATGATTGAACTTGGTTTTTGGAGGGGGTGTTAGCCTTGGATTTTCGGACAAAATTGGTCCTGACTCGACGAGCCCCATTTTAAATAAGTATTAGCCTTAGATTTCTAACCTTGTTCATATCCAATCCCTTTTAGTTGGTATTAGACTTCAAATTTATAAGTAATAGACTTTTCCCCTCAAAATGATAGAACTTGGTTTTTGGAGGGGTTGTTAGCCTTGGATTTTCGGACAAATTGGTCCTGACTTCACGAGCCCCATTTTAAAGGAGTATTAGCCTTAGATTTATAACCTTGTTCATATCCAATACCTTTTAGTTGGTATTAGACTTCAAATTTATGTGTAATAGACTTTTCCTACCAAAAATGATTGAACTTGGTTTTTGGAGGGGGTGTTAGCTTTGGATTTTCGGACAAATTGTTCCTCACTCGACAAGCCCTATTTTAAATGAGTATTAGCCTTATATTTCTAACCTTGTTCATATACAATCCCTTTTAGTTGGTATTAGATTTCAAATTTAAGGGTAATAGACTTTTTCCCCCAAAATGATAGAACTTGGTTTTTGGAGGGGGTGTTAGCCTTGGATTTTTGGACAAATAGGTCCTGACTCGACGAGCCCCATTTTAAATGTGTATTAGCCTTATATTTCTAACCTTGTTCATATCCAATCTCTTTTAGTTGGTATTAGACTTCAAATTTATGGGTAATAGACTTTTCCCCCAAAAATGATTGAACTTGGTTTTTGGAGGGGGTGTTAGCCTTGGATTTTCGGACAAAATTGGTCCTGACTCGACGAGCCCCATTTTAAAAAAGTATTAGCCTTAGATTTCTAACCTTGTTCATATCCAATCCCTTTTAGTTGGTATTAGACTTCAAATTTATGGGTAATAGACTTTTCCCCTCAAAATGATAGAACTTGGTTTTTGGAGGGGTTGTTAGCCTTGGATTTTCGGACAAATTGGTCCTGACTTCACGAGCCCCATTTTAAATGAGTATTAGCCTTAGATTTATAACCTTGTTCATATCCAATCCCTTTTGTTTGGTATTAGACTTCAAATTTATGGGTAATAGACTTTTCCCCCCAAAATGATAGAACTTTGTTTTTGGGGGGGGTGTTAGCCTTGGATTTTCGGACAAATTGGTCCTGACTTCACGAGCCCCATTTTAAATGAGTATTAGCCTTATATTTCTAACCTTGTTCATATCCAAGCCTTTTTAGCTGGTATTAGACTTCAAATTTATGGGTAATAGACTATTCCTCCCAAAATGATAGAACTTGGTTTTTGGAGGGGGTGTTAGCCTTGGATTTTCGGACAAATTGGTCCTGACTCGACGAGCCCCATTTTAATTGAGTATTAGCCTTAGATTTCTAACCTTGTTCATATCCAATCCCTTTTTGTTGGTATTAGATTTCAAATTTATGGGTAATAGACTTTTCCGCCCAAAATGATAGCACTTGGTTTTTGGAGGGGGTGTTAGCCTTGGATTTTCGGACAAATTGGTCCTGACTTGACGAGCCCCATTTTAAATGAGTATTAGCCTTAGATTTCTAACCTTGTTCATATCCAATCCCTTTTAGTTGGTATTAGACTTCAAATTTATGGGTAATAGACTTTTCCCCCCAAAAATGATTGAACTTGGTTTTTGGAGGGGGTGTTAGCCTTGGATTTTCGGACAAATTGTTCCTCACTCGACGAGACCTATTTTAAATGAGTATTAGCCTTATATTTCTAACCTTGTTCATATCCAATCCCTTTTAGTTGGTATTAGACTTCAAATTTATGGGTAATAGACTTTTCCCCCAAAAATGATTGAACTTCGTTTTTGGAGGGGGTGTTAGCCTTGGATTTTCGGACAAAATTGGTCCTGACTCGACGAGCCCCATTTTAAATAAGTATTAGCCTTAGATTTCTAACCTTGTTCATATCCAATCCCTTTTAGTTGGTATTAGACTTCAAATTTATGAGTAATAGACTTTTCCCCTCAAAATGATAGAACTTGGTTTTTGGAGGGGTTGTTAGCCTTGGATTTTCGGACAAATTGGTCATGACTTCACGAGCCCCATTTTAAATGAGTATTAGCCTTAGATTTATAACCTTGTTCATATCCAATCCCTTTTGGTTGGTATTAGACTTCAAATTTATGGGTAATAGACTTTTCCCCCCAAAATGATAGAACTTGGTTTTTGGGGGGGGTGTTAGCCTTGGATTTTCGGACAAATTGGTCCTGACTCGACGAGCCCCATTTTAAATGAGTATTAGCCTTAGATTACTAACCTTGTTCATATCCAATACCTTTTAGTTGGTATTAGACTTCAAATTTATGGGTAATAGACCTTTTCCCCCAAAATGATAGAACTTGGTTTTTGGAGGGGGTGTTAGCCTTGGATTTTCGGACAAATTGGTCCTCACTCGAAGAGCCCTATTTTAAATGAGTATTAGCCTTATATTTCTAACCTTGTTCATATCCAATCCCTTTTAGTTGGTATTAGACTTCAAATTTATGGGTAATAGACTTTTTCCCCCAAAAAATGATTGAACTTGGTTTTTGGAGGGGGTGTTAGCCTTGGATTTTCTGGACAAATTGTTCCTCACTCGACGAGCCCTATTTTAAATGAGTATTAGCCTTAGATTTCTAACCTTGTTAAT
>JAPFFH010000031.1:62153-110130 GCA_029030765.1 Salix suchowensis | reverse complement strand
GGCTTGTGAAGTCAGGACCAATTTATCCGAAAATCCAAGGCTAACACCCCCTCCAAAAACCAAGTTCAATCATGTTTGGGGGAAAAGTCTATTACCCATAAATTTGAAGTCTAATACCAACTAAAAGGGATTGGATATGAACAAGGTTAGAAATCTAAGGCTAATACTCATTTAAATGGGGCTCGTCGAATAAGGATCAATTTGTCCGAAAGTCCAAGGCTAACACCCCCTCCAAAAACCAAGTTCTATCATTTTTGGGGGAAAAGTCTATTACCCACAAATTTGAATTCTAATATCAACTAAAAGGGATTGGATATGAACAAGGTTAGAAATATAAGGCCAATACTCATTTAAAATGGGGCTCGACGAGTCAGGACCAATTTGTCTGAAAATCCAAGGCTAACACCCCCTCCAAAAACCAAGTTCTATCATTTTGAGGGGAAAAGTCTAATACCCATAAATTTGAATTCTAATACCAAAAAAAAGGGATTGGATATGAACAAGGTTAGAAATCTAAGGCTAATACTCATTTAAAATGGGGCTTGTGAAGTCAGGACCAATTTATCCGAAAATCCAAGGCTAACACCCCCTCCAAAAACCAAGTTCAATCATGTTTGGGGGAAAAGTCTATTACCCATAAATTTGAAGTCTAATACCAACTAAAAGGGATTGGATATGAACAAGGTTAGAAATCTAAGGCTAATACTCATTTAAATGGGGTTCGTCGAATAAGGATCAATTTGTCCGAAAGTCCAAGGCTAACACCCCCTCCAAAAACCAAGTTCAATCATGTTTGTGGGAAAAGTCTATTACCCATAAATTTGAATTCTAATACCAACTAAAAGGGATTGGATATGAACAAGGTTAGAAATCTAAGGCTAATACTCATTTAAAATGGGGCTCGTGAAGTCAGGACCAATTTGTATGAAAATCCAAGGCTAACACCCCCTCCAATAACCAAGTTCTATCATTTTGGGGGGAATAGTCTATTGCCCATAAATTTGAAGTCTAATACCAACTAAAAGGGCTTGGATATGAACAAGGTTAGAAATATAATGCTAATACTCATTTAATATAGGGCTCGTGAAGTCAGGACCAATTTGTCCGAAAATCCAAGGCTAACACCCCCCCTCAAAAACCAAGTTCTATCTTTTGGGGGGAAAAGTCTATTACCCATAAATTTGAAGTCTAATACTAACTAAAAGGGATTGGATATGAACAAGGTTAGAAATCTAAGGCTAATACTCATTTAAAATGGGGCTCGTGAAGTCAGGACCAATTTGTCCGAAAATCCAAGGCTAACACCCCCTCCAAAAACCAAGTTCTATCATTTTGGGGGAAAAAGTCTTTTACCCATAAATTTGAAGTCTAATACCAACTAAAAGGTATTGGATAAGAACAAGGTTAGAAATCTAAGGTAATACTCATTTGAAATGGGGCTCGTGAAGTCAGGACCAATTCGTCCGAAAATCCAAGGCTAACACCCCCTCCAAAAACCAAGTTCTATCATTTTCGGGTTAAAAGTCTATTACCCATAAATTTGAAGTCTAATACCAAAAAAAAGGGATTGGATATGAACAAGGTTAGAAATCTAAGGCTAATACTCATTTAAAATGGTGTTTGTGAAGTCAGGACCAAACTATTCGAAAATCCAAGGCTAACACCCCCTCCAAAAACCAAGTTCAATCATGTTTGGGGGAAAAGTCTATTACCCATAAAGTTGAAGTCTAATACCAACTAAAAGGGATTAGATATGAACAAGGTTAGAAATCTAAGGCCAATACTCATTTAAAATGGGGCTCGTCGAGTGAGGACCAATTTGTCCGAAAATCCAAGGCTAACACCCCCTCCAAAAACCAAGTTCAATCATTTTTGGGGGAAAAGTCTATTACCCATAAATTTGAAGTCTAATACCAACTAAAAGGTATTGAATATGAACAAGGTTATAAATCTAAGGCTAATACTCATTTAAAATGGGGCTCGTCGAGTCAGGAACAATTTGTCCGAAAATCCAAGGCTAACACCCCCTCCAAAAACCAAGTTCTATCATTTTGGGGGGAAAAGTCTATTACCCATAAATTTGAAGTCTAGTACCAACTAAAAGGGCTTGGATATGAACAAGGTTAGAAATATAAGGCTAATACTCATTTAAAATGGGGCTCGTGAAGTCAGGACCAATTTCTCCGAAAATCCAAGGCTAATACCCCCCCAAAAACCAAGTTCTATCATTTTGGGGGGGAAAGTCTATTACCCATAAATTTGAAGTCTAATACCAACAAAAAGGGATTGGATATGAACAAGTTTAGAAATCTAAGGCTAATACTCATTTAAAATGGGGCTCGTGAAGTCAGGACCAATTTGTCCGAAAATCCAAGGCTAACACCCCCTCCAAAAACCAAGTTCTATCATTTTGGGGGGAAAAGTCTATTACCCATAAATTTGAATTCTAATACCAACTAAAAGGGATTGCATATAAACAAGGTTAGAAATCTAAGGTCAATACTCATTTTAAATGGGGCTCGTGAAGTCAGGACCAATTTGTCCGAAAATCCAAGGCTAACACCCCCTCCAAAAACCAAGTTCTATCATTTTGGGGGGAAAAGTCTATTACCCATAAATTTGAAGTCTAATACCAACAAAAAGGAATTGGATATGAACAAGGTTAGAAATCTAAGGCTAATACTCATTTAAAATGGGGCTCGTGAAGTCAGGACCAATTTGTCTGAAAATCCAAGGCTAACAGCCCCTCCAATAACCAAGTTCTATCATTTTGGGGGGAATAGTCTATTACCCATAAATTTGAAGTCTAATACCAACTAAAAGGGCTTGGATATGAACAAGGTTAGAAATATAAGGCTAATACTCATTTAATATGGGGCTCGTGAAGTCAGGACCAATTTGTCCGAAAAATCCAAGGCTAACACCCCCCTCAAAAAACCAAGTTCTATCATTTTTGGGGGGAAAAGTCTATTACCCATAAATTTGAAGTCTAATACTAACAAAAAGGGATTGGATATGAACAAGGTTAGAAATATAAGGCTAATACTCATTTAAAATGGGGCTCGTGAAGTCAGGAGCAATTTGTCTGAAAATCCAAGGCTAACACCCCCCCAAAAACCAAGTTCAATCATGTTTGGGGAAAAGTCTATTACCCATAAATTTGAAGTCTAATACCAACTAAAAGGTATTGGATAAGAACAAGGTTAGAAATCTAAGGCTAATACTCATTTGAAATGGGGCTCGTGAAGTCAGGACCAATTCGTCCGAAAATCCAAGGCTAACACCCCCTCCAAAAACCAAGTTCTATCATTTTCGGGTTAAAAGTCTATTACCCAGAAATTTGAAGTCTAATACCAAAAAAAAGGGATTGGATATGAACAAGGTTAGAAATCTAAGGCTAATACTCATTTAAAATGGGGCTCGTGAAGTGAGGACCAATTTATCCGAAAATCCAAGGCTAACACCCCCTCCAAAAACCAAGTTCAATCATGTTTGGGGGAAAAGTCTATTACCCATAAATTTGAAGTCTAATACCAACTAAAAGGGATTGGATATGAACAAGGTTAGAAATCTAAGGCTAATACTCATTTAAAATGGGGCTCGTGAAGTCAGGACCAATTTGTCTGAAAATCCAAGGCTAACACCCCCTCCAATAACCAAGTTCTATCATTTTGGGGGGAATAGTCTATTACCCATAAATTTGAAGTCTAATACCAACTAAAAGGGCTTGGATATGAACAAGGTTAGAAATATAAGGCTAATACTCATTTAATATGGGGCTCGTGAAGTCAGGACCAATTTGTCCGAAAATCCAAGGCTAACACCCCCCCTCAAAAACCAAGTTCTATCATTTTGGGGGGAAAAGTCTATTACCCATAAATTTGAAGTCTAATACAGACAAAAAGGGATTGGATATGAACAAGGTTAGAAATCTAAGGCTAATACTCATTTAAAATGGGGCTCGTGAAGTCAGGACCAATTTGTCCGAAAATCCAAGGCTAACACCCCCTCCAAAAACCAAGTTCAATCATTTTTGGGGGAAAAGTCTATTACCCATAAATTTGAAGTCTAATACTAACAAAAAGGGATTGGATATGAACAAGGTTAGAAATATAAGGCTAATACTCATTTAAAATGGGGCTCGTGAAGTCAGGAGCAATTTGTCCGAAAATCCTAGGCTAACACCCCCCCAAAAACCAAGTTCAATCATGTTTGGGGAAAAGTCTATTACCCATAAATTTGAAGTCTAATACCAACTAAAAGGTATTGGATAAGAACAAGGTTAGAAATCTAAGGCTAATACTCATTTGAAATGGGGCTCGTGAAGTCAGGACCAATTCGTCCGAAAATCCAAGGCTAACACCCCCTCCAAAAAACCAAGTTCTATCATTTTCGGGTTAAAAGTCTATTACCCATAAATTTGAAGTCTAATACCAAAAAAAAGGGATTGGATATGAACAAGGTTAGAAATATAAGGCTAATACTCATTTAAAATGGGGCTCGTGAAGTCAGGACCAATTTATCCGAAAATCCAAGGCGAACACCCCCTCCAAAAACCAAGTTCAATCATGTTTGGGGGAAAAGTCTATTACCCATAAATTTGAAGTCTAATACCAACTAAAAGGGATTGGATATGAACAAGGTTAGAAATCTAAGGCTAATACTCATTTAAATGGGTCTCGTCGAATAAGGATCAATTTGTCCGAAAGTCCAAGGCTAACACCCCCTCCAAAAACCAAGTTCTATCATTTTTGGGGGAAAAGTCTATTACCCATAAATTTGAAGTCTAATACCAACTAAAAGGTATTGGATACGAACAAGGTTAGAAATCTAAGGCTAATACTCATTTGAAATGGGGCTCGTGAAGTCAGGACCAATTCGTTCGAAAATCCAAGGCTAACACCCCCTCCAAAAACCAAGTTCTATCATTTTCGGGTTAAAAGTCTATTACCCATAAATTTGAAGTCTAATACCAAAAAAAAAGGACTGGATATGAACAAGGTTAGAAATCTAAGGCTAATACTCATTTAAAATGGGGCTCGTCGAATAAGGATCAATTTGTCCGAAAGTCCAAGGCTAACACCCCCTCCAAAAACCAAGTTCTATCATTTTTGGGGGAAAAGTCTATTACCCACAAATTTGAAGTCTAATACCAACTAAAAGGGATTTCATATGAACAAGGTTAGAAATCTAAGGCTAATACTCATTTAAAATGGGGCTCGTGAAGTCAGGACCAATTTGTCCGAAAATCCAAGGCTAACACCCCCCCAAAAACCAAGTTCAATCATGTTTGGGGGAAAAGTCTATTACCCATAAATTTGAATTCTAATACCAACTAAAAGGGATTGCATATGAACAAGGTTAGAAATCTAAGGCTAATACTCATTTAAAATGGGGCTCGTCGAGTCAGGACCAATTTGTCCGAAAATCCAAGGCTAACACCCCCTCCAAAAACCAAGTTCTATCATTTTTGGGGGAAAAGTCTATTACCCACAAATTTGAATTCTAATACCAACTAAAAGGGATTGGATATGAACAAGGTTAGAAATCTAAGGCTAATACTCATTTAAAATGGGGCTCGTCGAGTCAGGACCAATTTGTCCGAAAATCCAAGGCTAACACCCCCTCCAAAAACCAAGTTCTATCATTTTGGGGGGAAAAGTCTATTACCCATAAATTTGAATTCTAATACCAACTAAAAGGGATTGCATATGAACAAGGTTAGAAATCTAAGGCTAATACTCATTTAAAATGGGGCTCGTCGAGTCAGGACCAATTTGTCCGAAAATCCAAGGCTAACACCCCCTCCAAAAACCAAGTTCTATCATTTTTGGGGGAAAAGTCTATTACCCACAAATTTGAATTCTAATACCAACTAAAAGGGATTGGATATGAACAAGGTTAGAAATCTAAGGCTAATACTCATTTAAAATGGGGCTCGTCGAGTCAGGACCAATTTGTCCGAAAATCCAAGGCTAACACCCCCTCCAAAAACCAAGTTCTATCATTTTGGGGGGAAAAGTCTATTACCCATAAATTTGAATTCTAATACCAACTAAAAGGGATTGCATATGAACAAGGTTAGAAATCTAAGTGTAATACTCATTTAAAATGGGGCTCGTCGAGTCAGGACCAATTTGTCCGAAAATCCAAGGCTAACACCCCCTCCAAAAACCAAGTTCTATCATTTTGGGGGGAAAAGTCTATTACCCATAAATTTGAAGTCTAATACCAACTAAAAGGTATTGAATATGAACAAGGTTAGAAATCTAAGGCTAATACTCATTTAATATGGGGCTCGTGAAGTCAGGACCAATTTGTCCGAAAATCCAAGGCTAACACCCCCCCTCAAAAACCAAGTTCTATCATTTTGGGGGGAAAAGTCTATTACCCATAAATTTGAAGTCTAATACAGACAAAAAGGGATTGGATATGAACAAGGTTAGAAATCTAAGGCTAATACTCATTTAAAATGGGGCTCGTGAAGTCAGGACCAATTTGTCCGAAAATCCAAGGCTAACACCCCCTCCAAAAACCAAGTTCAATCATTTTTGGGGGAAAAGTCTATTACCCATAAATTTGAAGTCTAATACCAACTAAAAGGTATTGAATATGAACAAGGTTAGAAATCTAAGGTTAATACTCATTTAAAATGGGGCTCGTCAAGTTAGGACCAATTTGTCTGAAAATCCAAGGCTAACACCCCCTCCAAAAACCAAGTTCTATCATTTTGGGGGAAAAAGTCTTTTACCCATAAATTTGAAGTCTAATACCAACTAAAAGGTATTGGATAAGAACAAGGTTAGAAATCTAAGGTAATACTCATTTGAAATGGGGCTCGTGAAGTCAGGACCAATTCGTCCGAAAATCCAAGTCTAACACCCCCTCCAAAAACCAAGTTCTATCATTTTCGGGTTAAAAGTCTATTACCCATAAATTTGAAGTCTAATACCAAAAAAAGGGATTGGATATGAACAAGGTTAGAAATTTAAGGCTAATACTCATTTAAAATGGGGCTTGTGAAGTCAGGACCAATTTATCCGAAAATCCAAGGCTAACACCCCCTCCAAAAACCAAGTTCAATCATGTTTGGGGGAAAAGTCTATTACCCATAAATTTGAAGTCTAATACCAACTAAAAGGGATTGGATATGAACAAGGTTAGAAATCTAAGGCTAATACTCATTTAAATGGGGCTCGTCGAATAAGGATCAATTTGTCCGAAAGTCCAAGGCTAACACCCCCTCCAAAAACCAAGTTCTATCATTTTTGGGGGAAAAGTCTATTACCCACAAATTTGAATTCTAATACCAACTAAAAGGGATTGGATATGAACAAGGTTAGAAATATAAGGCTAATACTCATTTAAAATGGGGCTCGACGAGTCAGGACCAATTTGTCCGAAAATCCAAGGCTAACACCCCCTCCAAAAACCAAGTTCTATCATTTTGGGGGGAAAAGTCTAATACCCATAAATTTGAATTCTAATACCAAAAAAAAGGGATTGGATATGAACAAGGTTAGAAATCTAAGGCTAATACTCATTTAAAATGGGGCTTGTGAAGTCAGGACCAATTTATCCGAAAATCCAAGGCTAACACCCCCTCCAAAAACCAAGTTCAATCATGTTTGGGGGAAAAGTCTATTACCCATAAATTTGAAGTCTAATACCAACTAAAAGGGATTGGATATGAACAAGGTTAGAAATCTAAGGCTAATACTCATTTAAAATGGGGCTCGTGAAGTCAGGACCAATTTGTCCGAAAATCCAAGGCTAACACCCCCTCCAAAAACCAAGTTCTATCATTTTGGGGGGAAAAGTCTACTACCTATAAATTTGAAGTCTAATACCAACTAAAAGGGCTTGGATATGAACAAGGTTAGAAATATAAGGCTAATACTCATTTAATATGGGGCTCGTGAAGTCAGAACTAATTTGTCCGAAAATCCAAGGCTAACACCCCCCCTCAAAAACCAAGTTCTATCATTTTGGGGGGAAACGTCTATTACCCATAAATTTGAAGTCTAATACAAACAAAAAGGGATTGGATATGAACAAGGTTAGAAATCTAAGGCTAATACTCATTTAAAATGGGGCTCGTCGAGTCAGGACCAATTTGTCTGAAAATCCAAGGCTAACACCCCCTCCAATAACCAAGTTCTATCATTTTGGGGGGAATAGTCTATTACCCATAAATTTGAAGTCTAATACCAACTAAAAGGGCTTGGATATGAACAAGGTTAGAAATATAAGGCTAATACTCATTTAATATAGGGCTCGTGAAGTCAGGACCAATTTGTCCGAAAATCCAAGGCTAACACCCCCCCGCAAAAACCAAGTTCTATCATTTTGGGGGGAAAAGTCTATTACCCATAAATTTGAAGTCTAATACTAACAAAAAGGGATTGGATATGAACAAGGTTAGAAATCTAAGGCTAATACTCATTTAAAATGGGGCTCGTGAAGTCAGGACCAATTTGTCTGAAAATCCAAGGCTAACACCCCCTCCAATAACCAAGTTCTATCATTTTGGGGGGAATAGTCTATTACCCATAAATTTGAAGTCTAATACCAACTAAAAGGGCTTGGATATGAACAAGGTTAGAAATATAAGGCTAATACTCATTTAATATGGGGCTCGTGAAGTCAGGACCAATTTGTCCGAAAATCCAAGGCTAACACCCCCCCTCAAAAACCAAGTTCTATCATTTTGGGGGAAAAAGTCTATTACCCATAAATTTGAAGTCTAATACAAACAAAAAGGGATTGGATATGAACAAGGTTAGAAATCTAAGGCTAATACTCATTTAAAATGGGGCTCGTGAAGTCAGGACCAATTTGTCCGAAAATCCAAGGCTAACACCCCCTCCAAAAACCAAGTTCTATCATTTTGAGGGGAAAAGTCTATTACCCATAAATTTGAAGTCCAATACCAACAAAAAGGGATTGGATATGAACAAGGTTAGAAATCTAAGGCTAATACTCATTTAAAATGGGGCTCGTGAAGTCAGGACCAATTTGTCCGAAAATCCAAGGCTAACACCCCCTCCAAAAACCAAGTTCAATCATTTTGAGGGGAAAAGTCTATTACCCTTAAATTTGAAGTCTAATACCAACTAAAAGGGATTGGATATGAACAAGGTTAGAAATGTAAGGCTAATACTCATTTAAAATGGGGCTCGTCCAGTCAGGACCAATTTGTCTGAAAATCCAAGGCTAACACCCCCTCCAAAAACCAAGTTCTATCATTTTGGGAGAAAACGTCTATTACCCATAAATTTGAAGTCTAATACCAACTAAAAGGTATTGGATATGAACAAGGTTAGAAATCTAAGGCTAATACTCATTTAAAATGGGGCTCGTGAAGTCAGGACCAATTTGTCCGAAAATCCAAGGCTAACACCCCCTCCAAAAACCAAGTTCAATCATTTTGAGGGGAAAAGTCTATTACCCTTAAATTTGAAGTCTAATACCAACTAAAAGGGATTGGATATGAACAAGGTTAGAAATGTAAGGCTAATACTCATTTAAAATGGGGCTCGTCCAGTCAGGACCAATTTGTCTGAAAATCCAAGGCTAACACCCCCTCCAAAAACCAAGTTCTATCATTTTGGGAGAAAACGTCTATTACCCATAAATTTGAAGTCTAATACCAACTAAAAGGTATTGGATATGAACAAGGTTAGAAATCTAAGGCTAATACTCATTTAAAATGGGGCTCGTGAAGTCAGGACCAATTTGTCCGAAAATCCAAGGCTAACACCCCCTCCAAAAACCAAGTTCTATCATTTTGGGGGGAAAAGTCTATTACCTATAAATTTGAAGTCTAATACCAACTAAAAGGGCTTGGATATGAACAAGGTTAGAAATATAAGGCTAATACTCATTTAATATGGGGCTCGTGAAGTCAGAACCAATTTGTCCGAAAATCCAAGGCTAACACCCCCCCTCAAAAACCAAGTTCTATCATTTTAGGGGGAAAAGTCTATTACCCATAAATTTGAATTCCAATACCAACAAAAAAGGATTGGATATGAACAAGGTTAGAAATCTAAGGCTAATACTCATTTAAAATGGGGCTCGTGAAGTCAGGACCACTTTGTCCGAAAATCCAAGGCTAACACCCCCTCCAAACACCAAGTTCTGTCATTTTGGGGGGAATAGTCTATTACCCGTAAATTTGAAGTCGAATACCAACTAAAAGGGATTGGATATGAACAAGGTTAGAAATATAAGGCTAATACTCATTTAATATAGGGCTCGTGAAGTCAGGACCAATTTGTCCGAAAATCCAAGGCTAACACCCCCCCTCAAAAACCAAGTTCTATCATTTTGGGGGGAAAAGTCTATTACCCATAAATTTGAAGTCTAATACCAACTAAAAGGGATTGGATATGAACAAGGTTATAAATCTAAGGCTAATACTCATTTAAAATGGGGCTCGTGAAGTCAGGACCAATTTGTCCGAAAATCCAAGGCTAACACCCCCTCCCAAAACCAAGTTCTATCATTTTGAGGGGAAAAGTCTATTACCCATAAATTTGAAGTCTAATACCAACTAAAAGGGATTGGATATGAACAAGGTTAGAAATGTAAGGCTAATACTCATTTAAAATGGGGCTCGTCCAGTCAGGACCAATTTGTCTGAAAATCCAAGGCTAACACCCCCCCTCAAAAACCAAGTTCTATCATTTTGGGGGGAAACGTCTATTACCCATAAATTTGAAGTTTAATAGCATCTAAAAGGTATTGGATATGAAGTAGGTTAGAAATCTAAGGCTAATACTCATTTAAAATGGGACTCGTGAAGTCAGGACCAATTTGTCCGAAAATCCAAGGCTAACACCCCCTCCAAAAACCAAGTTCAATCATTTTTGGGGGAAAAGTCTATTACCCATAAATTTGAAGACTAATACCAACTAAAAGGGGTTGGATATGAACAAGGTTAGAAATATAAGGCTAATACTCATTTCAATGGGGCTCGTCGAATAAGGATCAATTTGTCCGAAAATCCAAGGCTAACACCCCCTCCAAAAACCAAGTTCTATCATTTTGGGGGGAAAGTCTATTAGCCATAAATTTGAAGTCTAATACTAACTAAAAGGGATTTGATATGAACAAGGTTAGAAATCTAAGGCTAATACTCATTTAAAATAGGGCTCGTCAAGTCAGGACCAATTTGTCCGAAAATCCAAGGGTAACACCCCCCCTCAAAAACCAAGTTCTATCATTTTGGGGGAAAAAGTCTATTACCCATAAATTTGAAGTCTAATACCAACTAATAGGGATTGGATATGAACAAGGTTAGAAATCTAAGGCTAATACTCATTTAAAATGGGGCTCGTGAAGTCAGGATCAATTTCTCCGAAAATCCAAGGCTAACACCCCCTCCAAAAACCAAGTTCTATCATTTTGGGGGGAAAGTCTATTAGCCATAAATTTGAAGTCTAATACTAACTAAAAGGGATTTTATATGAACAAGGTTAGAAATATAAGGCTAATACTCATTTAAAATAGGGCTCGTCGAGTGAGGACCAATTTGTCCGAAAATCCAAGGCTAACACCCTCTCCAAAAACCAAGTTCAATCATTTTTGGGGGAAAAGTCTATTACCCATAAATTTGAAGACTAATACCAACTAAAAGGGGTTGGATATGAACAAGGTTAGAAATATAAGGCTAATACTCATTTAAATGGGGCTCGTCAAGTCAGGACCAATTTGTCTGAAAATCCAAGGCTAACACCCCCTCCAAAAACCAAGTTCTATCATTTTGGGGGAAAAAGTCTATTACCCATAAATTTGAAGTCTAATACCAACTAATAGGGATTGGATATGAACAAGGTTAGAAATCTAAGGCTAATACTCATTTAAAATTGGGCTCGTCAAGTCAGGACCAATTTGTCTGAAAATCCAAGGCTAACACCCCCTCCAAAAACCAAGTTCTATCGTTTTGGGGGGAAACGTCTATTACCCATAAATTTGAAGTCTAATACAAACTAAAAGATATTGGATATGAACAAGGTTAGAAATCTAAGGCTAATACTCATTTAAAATGGGGCTCGTGAAGTCAGGACCAATTTGTCCGAAAATCCAAGGTTAACACCCCCTCCAAAAACCAAGTTCTATCATTTTGGGGGGAAAGGTCTATTACCCATAAATTTGAAGTCTAATACCAACTAATAGGGATTGCATATGAACAAGGTTAGAAATATAAGGCTAATACTCATTTAATATGGGGCTCGTGAAGTCAGGACCAATTTGTCCGAAAATCCAAGGGTAACACCCCCCCTCAAAAACCAATTACTATCATTTTGGGGGAAAAAGTCTATTACCCATAAATTTGAAGTCTAATACCAACTAAAAGGGATTGGATATGAACAAGGTTAGAAATCTAAGGCTAATACTCATTTAAAATGGGGCTCGTGAAGTCAGGACCAATTTGTCCGAAAATCCAAGGCTAACACGCCCTCCAAAAACCAAGTTCTATCATTTTGAGGGGAAAAGTCTATTACCCATAAATTTGAAGTCCAATACCAACAAAAAGGGATTGGATATGAACAAGGTTAGAAATCTAAGGCTATTACTCATTTAAAATGGGGATCGTGAAGTCAGGACCAATTTGTCCGAAAATCCAAGGCTAACACCCCCTCCAAAAACCAAGTTCTATCATTTTGAGGGGAAAAGTCTATTACCCATAAATTTGAAGTCTAATACCAACTAAAAGGGATTGGATATGAACAAGGTTAGAAATGTAAGGCTAATAATCATTTAAAATGGGGCTCGTCCAGTCAGGACCAATTTGTCTGAAAATCCAAGGCTAACACCCCCCCTCAAAAACCAAGTTCTATCATTTTGGGGGGAAACGTCTATTACCCATAAATTTGAAGTCTAATACAAACTAAAAGATATTGGATATGAACAAGGTTAGAAATCTAAGGCTAATACTCATTTAAAATGGGGCTCGTGAAGTCAGGACCAATTTGTCCGAAAATCCAAGGCTAACACCCCCTCCAAAAACCAAGTTCTATCATTTTGAGGGGAAAAGTCTATTACCCATAAATTTGAAGTCTAATACCAACTAAAAGGGATTGGATATGAACAAGGTTAGAAATATAAGGCTAATACTCATTTAAAATAGGGCTCGTCGAGTGAGGACCAATTTGTCCGAAAATCCAAGGCTAACACCCCCTCCAAAAACCAAGTTCAATCATTTTTGGGGGAAAAGTCTATTACCCATAAATTTGAAGTCTCATACCAACTGATAGGTATTGGATATGAACAAGGTTATAAATCTAATGCTAATACTCATTTAAAATAGGGCTCGTCAAGTCGGGGACCAATTTGTCACGAAAATCCAAGGCTAACACCCCCTCCAAAAACCAAGTTCTATCATTTTGGGGGAAAAAGTCTATTACCCATAAATTTGAAGTCTAATACCAACTAATAGGGATTGGATATGAACAAGGTTAGAAATCTAAGGCTAATACTCATTTAAAATAGGGCTCGTCAAGTCAGGACCAATTTGTCTGAAAATCCAAGGCTAACACCCCCTCCAAAAACCAAGTTCTATCGTTTTGGGGGGAAACGTCTATTACCCATAAATTTGAAGTCTAATACAAACTAAAAGATATTGGATGTGAACAAGGTTAGAAATCTAAGGCTAATACTCATTTAAAATGGGGCTCGTGAAGTCAGGACCAATTTGTCCGAAAATCCAAGGCTAACACCCCCTCCAAAAACCAAGTTCTATCATTTTGGGGGGAAAGGTCTATTACCCATAAATTTGATGTCTAATACCAACTAATAGGGATTGCATATGAACAAGGTTAGAAATATAAGGCTAATACTCATTTAATATGGGGCTCGTGAAGTCAGGACCAATTTGTCCGAAAATCCAAGGGTAACACCCCCCCTCAAAAACCAAGTTCTATCATTTTGGGGGAAAAAGTCTATTACCCATAAATTTGAAGTCTAATACCAACAAAAAGGGATTGGATATGAACAAGGTTTGAAATCTAAGGCTAATACTCACTTAAAATGGGGCTCGTGAAGTCAGGACCAATTTTTCCAAAAATCCAAGGCTAACACCCCCTCCAAAAACCAAGTTCTATCATTTTGAGGGGAAAAGTCTATTACCCATAAATTTGTAGTCCAATACCAACAAAAAGGGATTGGATATGAACAAGGTTAGAAATCTAAGGCTAATACTCATTTAAAATGGGGCTCGTGAAGTCAGGACCAATTTGTCCGAAAATCCAAGGCTAACACCCCCTCCAAAAACCAAGTTCTATCATTTTGAGGGGAAAAGTCTATTACCCATAAATTTGAAGTCTATTACCAACTAAAAGGGATTGGATATGAACAAGGTTAGAAATGTAAGGCTAATACTCATTTAAAATGGGGCTCGTCCAGTCAGGACCAATTTGTCTGAAAATCCAAGGCTAACACCCCCCCTCCAAAAACCAAGTTCTATCATTTTGAGGGGAAAAGTCTATTACCCATAAATTTGAAGTCCAATACCAACAAAAAGGGATTGGATATGAACAAGGTTAGAAATCTAAGGCTAATACTCACTTAAAATGGGGCTCGTGAAGTCAGGACCAATTTGTCCGAAAATCCAAGGCTAACACGCCCTCCAAAAACCAAGTTCTATCATTTTGAGGGGAAAAGTCTATTACCCATAAATTTGAAGTCCAATACCAACAAAAAGGGATTGGATATGAACAAGGTTAGAAATCTAAGGCTATTACTCATTTAAAATGGGGATCGTGAAGTCAGGACCAATTTGTCCGAAAATCCAAGGCTAACACCCCCTCCAAAAACCAAGTTCTATCATTTTGAGGGGAAAAGTCTATTACCCATAAATTTGAAGTCCAATACCAACAAAAAGGGATTGGATATGAACAAGTTTAGAAATCTAAGGCTAATACTCATTTAAAATGGAGCTCGTGAAGTCAGGACCAATTTGTCCGAAAATCCAAGGCTAACACCCCCTCCAAAAACCAAGTTCTATCATTTTGAGGGGAAAAGTCTATTACCCATAAATTTGAAGTCTAATACCAACTAAAAGGTATTGGATATGAACAAGGTTAGAAATATAAGGCTAATACTCATTTAAAATAGGGCTCGTCGAGTGAGGACCAATTTGTCCGAAAATCCAAGGCTAACAGCCCCTCCAAAAACCAAGTTCAATCATTTTTGGGGGAAAAGTCTATTACCCATAAATTTGAAGTCTAATACCAACCAAAAGGGATTGGATATGAACAAGGTTAGAAATATAAGGCTAATACTCATTTAAATGGGGCTCGTCGAATAAGGATCAATTTGTCCGAAAATCCAAGGCTAACACCCCCTCCAAAAACCAAGTTCTATCATTTTGGGGGGAAAAGTCTATTACCTATAAATTTGAAGTCTAATACCAACTAAAAGGGCTTGGATATGAACAAGGTTAGAAATATAAGGCTAATACTCATTTAATATGGGGCTCGTGAAGTCAGGACCAATTTGTCCGAAAATCCAAGGGTAACACCCCCCCTCAAAAACCAAGTTCTATCATTTTGGGGGGAAAAGTCTATTACCCATAAATTTGAAGTCCAATACCAACAAAAAGGGATTGTATATGAACAAGGTTAGAAATCTAAGGCTAATACTCATTTAAAATGGGGCTCGTGAAGTCAGGACCAATTTGTCCGAAAATCCAAGGCTAACACCCCCTCCAAAAACCAACTTCTATCATTTTGAGGGGAAAAGTCTATTACCCATAAATTTGAAGTCTAATACCAACTAAAAGGCATTGGATATGAACAAGGTTAGAAATATAAGGCTTATACTCATTTAAAATAGGGCTCGTCGAGTGAGGACCAATTTGTCCGAAAATCCAAGGCTAACACCCCCTCCAAAAACCAAGTTCAATCATTTTTGGGGGAAAGGTCTATTACCCATAAATTTGAAGTCTCATACCAACTAATAGGTATTGGATATGAACAAGGTTAGAAATCTAAGGCTAATACTCATTTAAAATAGGGCTCGTCAAGTCAGGACCAATTTGTCTAAAAATCCAAGGCTAACACCCCCTCCAAAAACCAAGTTCTATCATTTTGGGGGAAAAAGTCTATTACCCATAAATTTGAAGTTTAATAGCATCTAAAAGGTATTGGATATGAAGCAGGTTAGAAATCTAAGGCTAATACTCATTTAAAATGGGACTCGTGAAGTCAGGACCAATTTGTCCGAAAATCCAAGGCTAACACCCCCTCCAAAAACCAAGTTCAATCATTTTTGGGGGAAAAGTCTATTACCTATAAATTTGAAGACTAATACCAACTAAAAGGGGTTGGATATGAACAAGTTTAGAAATATAAGGCTAATACTCATTTAAATGGGGCTCGTCGAATAAGGATCAATTTGTCCGAAAATCCAAGGCTAACACCCCCTCCAAAAACCAAGTTCTATCATTTTGGGGGGAAAGTCTATTAGCCATAAATTTGAAGTCTAATACTAACTAAAAGGGATTTGATATGAACAAGGTTAGAAATATAAGGCTAATACTCATTTAAAATAGGGCTCGTCGAGTGAGGACCAATTTGTCCGAAAATCCAAGGCTAACACCCTCTCCAAAAACCAAGTTCAATCATTTTTGGGGGAAAAGTCTATTACCCATAAATTTGAAGACTAATACCAACTAGAAGGGGTTGGATATGAACAAGGTTAGAAATATAAGGCTAATACTCATTTAAATGGGGCTCGTCGAATAAGGATCAATTTGTCCGAAAATCCAAGGCTAACACCCCCTCCAAAAACCAAGTTCTATCATTTTAGGGGGAAAGTCTATTAGCCATAAATTTGAAGTCTAATACTAACTAAAAGGGATTTGATATGAACAAGGTTAGAAATATAAGGCTAATACTCATTTAAAATAGGGCTCGTCGAGTGAGGACCAATTTGTCCGAAAATCCAAGGCTAACACCCTCTCCAAAAACCAAGTTCAATCATTTTTTGGGGGAAAAGTCTATTACCCATAAATTTGAAGACTAATACCAACTAGAAAGGGGATTGGATATGAACAAGGTTAGAAATATAAGGCTAATACTCATTTTAAATGGGGCTCGTCGAATAAGGATCAATTTGTCCGAAAATCCAAGGCTAACACCCCCTCCAAAAACCAAGTTCTATCATTTTGGGGGGAAAGTCTATTAGCCATAAATTTGAAGTCTAATACTAACTAAAAGGGATTTGATATGAACAAGGTTAGAAATATAAGGCTAATACTCATTTAAAATAGGGCTCGTCGAGTGAGGACCAATTTGTCCGAAAATCCAAGGCTAACACCCTCTCCAAAAACCAAGTTCAATCATTTTTGGGGGAAAAGTCTATTACCCATAAATTTGAAGTCTAATACCAACTAAAAGGGATTGGATATGAACAAGGTTATAAATATAAGGCTAATACTCATTTAAATGGGGCTCGCCGAATAAGGATCAATTTGTTCGAAAATCCAAGGCTAACACCCCCTCCAAAAACCAAGTTCTATCATTTTAGGGGGAAAAGTCTATTACCTATAAATTTGAAGTCTAATACCAACTAAAAGGGCTTGGATATGAACAAGGTTAGAAATATAAGGCTAATACTCATTTAATATGGGGCTCGTGAAGTCAGGACCAATTTGTCCGAAAATCCAAGGGTAACACCCCCCCTCAAAAACCAAGTTCTATCATTTTGGGGGGAAAAGTCTATTACCCATAAATTTGAAGTCCAATACCAATAAAAAGGGATTGGATATGAACAAGGTTAGAAATCTAAGGCTATTACTCATTTAAAATGGGGCTCGTGAAGTCAGGACCAATTTGTCCGAAAATCCAAGGCGAACACCCACTCCAAAAACCAAGTTCAATCATTTTTGGGGGAAAAGTCTATTACCCATAAATTTGATATCTAATACCAACTAAAAGGTATTGGATATGAACAAGGTTAGAAATCTAAGGCTAATACTCATTTAAATGGGGCTCGTCGAATAAGGATCAATTTGTCCGAAAATCCAAGGCTAACACCCCCTCCAAAAACCAAGTTCTATCATTTTGGGTGGAAAAGTCTATTACCCATAAATTTGAAGTCTAATACCAACTAAAAGGGATTGGATATGAACAAGGTTAGAAATATAAGGCTAATACTCATTTAAATGGGGCTCGTCGAATAAGGATCAATTTATCCGAAAATCCAAGGCTAACACCCCCTCCAAAAACCAAGTTCTATCATTTTGGGGGGAAAAGTCTATTACCTATAAATTTGAAGTCTAATACCAACCACAAGGGCTTGGATATGAACTAGGTAAGAAATATAAGGCTAATACTCATTTAATATGGGGCTCGTGAAGTCAGGACCAATTTGTCCGAAAATCCAAGGGTAACACCCCCCTCAAAAACCAAGTTCTATCATTTTTGGGGGGAAAAGTCTATTACCCTATAAATTTGAAGTCTAATACAAACTAAAAAGGGATTGGATATGAACAAGGTTAGAAATCTAAGGCTAATACTCATTTAATATGGGGCTCGTGAAGTCAGGACCAATTTGTCCGAAAATCCAAGGGTAACACCCCCCCTCAAAAACCAAGTTCTATCATTTTGGGGGGAAAAGTCTATTACCCATAAATTTGAAGTCCAATACAAACAAAAAGGGATTGGATATGAACAAGGTTAGAAATCTAAGGCTAATACTCATTTAAAATGGGGCTCGTGAAGTCAGGACCAATTTGTCCGAAAATCCAAGGCTAACACCCCTTCCAAAAACCAACTTCTATCATTTTGAGGGGAAAAGTCTATTACCCATAAATTTGAAGTCGAATACCAACTAAAAGGCATTGGATATGAACAAGGTTAGAAATATAAGGCTTATACTCATTTAAAATAGGGCTCGTCGAGTGAGGACCAATTTGTCCGAAAATCCAAGGCTAACAACCCCTCCAAAAACCAAGTTCAATCATTTTTGGGGGAAGAGTCTATTACCCATAAATTTGAAGTCTCATACCAACTAATAGGTATTGGATATGAACAAGGTTAGAAATCTAAGGCTAATACTCATTTAAAATAGGGCTCGTCAAGTCAGGACCAATTTGTCTGAAAATCCAAGGGTAACACCCCCTCCAAAAACCAAGTTCTATCATTTTGGGGGAAAAAGTCTATTACCCATAAATTTGAAGTTTAATAGCATCTAAAAGGTATTGGATATGAAGTAGGTTAGAAATCTAAGGCTAATACTCATTTAAAATGGGGCTCGTGAAGTCAGGACCAATTTGTCCGAAAATCCAAGGCTAACACCCCCTCCAAAAACCAAGTTCAATCATTTTTGGGGGAAAAGTCTATTAGCCATAAATTTGAAGTCTAATACTAACTAAAAGGGATTTGATATGAACAAGGTTAGAAATATAAGGCTAATACTCATTTAAAATAGGGCTCGTCGAGTGAGGACCAATTTGTCCGAAAATCCAAGGCTAACACCCTCTCCAAAAACCAAGTTCAATCATTTTTGGGGGAAAAGTCTATTACCCATAAATTTGAAGTCTAATACCAACTAAAAGGGATTGGATATGAACAAGGTTAGAAATATAAGGCTAATACTCATTTTCATGGGGCTCGCCGAATAAGGATCAATTTGTTCGAAAATCCAAGGCTAACACCCCCTCCAAAAACCAAGTTCTATCATTTTAGGGGGAAAGTCTATTAGCCATAAATTTGAAGTCTAATACTAACTAAAAAGGGATTTGATATGAACAAGGTTAGAAATATAAGGCTAATACTCATTTAAAATAGGGCTCGTCGAGTGAGGACCAATTTGTCCGAAAATCCAAGGCTAACACCCTCTCCAAAAACCAAGTTCAATCATTTTTGGGGGAAAAGTCTATTACCCATAAATTTGAAGTCTAATACCAACTAAAAGGGATTGGATATGAACAAGGTTAGAAATATAAGGCTAATACTCATTTAAATGGGGCTCGCCGAATAAGGATCAATTTGTTCAAAAATCCAAGGCTGACACCCCCTCCAAAAACCAAGTTCTATCATTTTAGGGGGAAAAGCCTATTACCTATAAATTTGAAGTCTAATACCAACTAAAAGGGCTTGGATATGAACAAGTTTAGAAATATAAGGCTAATACTCATTTAATATGGGGCTCGTGAAGTCAGGACCAATTTGTCCGAAAATCCAAGGGTAACACCCCCCCTCAAAAACCAAGTTCTATCATTTTGGGGGGAAAAGTCTATTACCCATAAATTTGAAGTCCAATACCAACAAAAAGGGATTGGATATGAACAAGGTTAGAAATATAAGGCTAATACTCATTTAAAATGGGGCTCGTGAAGTCGGGACCAATTTGTCCCAGAAAATCCAAGGCTAACACCCCACTCCAAAAACCAAGTTCAATCATTTTTTGGGGGAAAAGTCTATTACCCATAAATTTGATAGTCTAATACCAACTAATAGGTATTGGATATGAATAAGTTTAGAAATCTAAGGCTAATACTCATTTAAAATGGGGCTCGTCGAAAGTCAGGGACCAATTTGTCCGAAAATCCAAGGCTAACACCCCCTCCAAAAACCAAGTTCTATCATTTTGGGGGAAAAAGTCTATTACCCATAAATTTGAAGTCTAATACCAACTAAAAGGGATTGGATATGAACAAGGTTAGAAATCTAAGGCTAATACTCATTTAAAATGGGGCTCGTCGAGTCAGGGACCAATTTGTCCGAAAATCCAAGGCTAACACCCCCTCCAAAAACCAAGTTCAATGATTTTTGGGTGAAAAGTCTATTACCCATAAATTTGAAGTCTAATACCAACTAAAAGGGATTGGATATGAACAAGGTTATAAATATAAGGCTAATACTCATTTAAAATAGGGCTCGTCGAGTGAGGACCAATTTGTCCGAAAATCCAAGGCTAACACCCCCTCCAAAAACCAACTTCTATCATTTTTGGGGGAAAATGTCTATTACCCATAAATTTGAAGTCTAATACCAACTAAAAGGTATTGGATATGAACAAGGTTAGAAATCTAAGGCTAATACTCATTTAAATGGGGCTCGTCGAATAAGGACCAATTTGTCCGAAAATCCAATGCTAACACCCCCTCCAAAAACCAAGTTCAATCATTTTTGGGAGAAACGTCTATTACCCATAAATTTGAAGTCTAATACCAACTAAAAGAGATTGGATATGAACAAGGTTAGAAATATAAGGCTAATACTCATTTAAATGGGGCTCGTCGAATAAGGATCAATTTGTCTGAAAATCCAAGGCTAACACCCCCTCCAAAAACCAAGTTCTATCATTTTGGGGGAAAATGTCTATTACCCATAAATTTGAAGTATAATACCAACAAAAAGGGATTGGATATGAACAAGGTTAGAAATCTAAGGTTAATACTCATTTAAAATGGGGCTCGTGAAGTCAGGACCAATTTGTCCGAAAATCCAAGGCTAACACCCCCTCCAAAAACCAAGTTCTATCATTTTTGGGGGGGAAAAGTCTATTACCCATAAATTTGAAGTCTAATACCAACAAAAAGGGATTGGATATGAACAAGGTTAGAAATCTAAGACTAATACTCATTTAAAATGGGGCTCGTCAAGTCAGGACGAATTTGTCCGAAAATCCAAGGCTAACACCCCCTCCAAAAACCAAGTTCTATCATTTTGCGGGGAAAAGTCTATTACCCATAAATTTGAAGACTAATACCAACTAAAAGGGATTGGATATGAACAAGGTTAGAAATCTAAGTCTAATACTCATTTAAAATGGGGCTCGTCAAGTCAGGACCAATTTGTCTGAAAATCCAAGGCTAACACCCCCTCCAAAATCCAAGTTCTATCATTTTTGGGGGAAAAGTCTATTACCCATAAATTTGAAGTCTAATACCAACTAAAAGGGATTGGATATGAACAAGGTTAGAAATATAAGGCTAATACTCATTTAAAATAGGGCTCGTCGAGTGAGGACCAATTTGTCCGAAAATCCAAGGCGAACACCCACTCCAAAAACCAAGTTCAATCATTTTTGGGGCAAAAGTCTATTACCCATAAATTTGATATCTAATACCAACTAAAAGGTATTGGATATGAACAAGGTTAGAAATCTAAGGCTAATACTCATTTAAATGGGGCTCGTCGAATAAGGATCAATTTGTCCGAAAATCCAAGGCTAACACCCCCTCCAAAAACCAAGTTCTATCATTTTGGGTGGAAAAGTCTATTACCCATAAATTTGAAGTCTAATACCAACTAAAAGGGATTGGATATGAACAAGGTTAGAAATATAAGGCTTATACTCATTTAAATGGGGCCCGTCGAATAAGGATCAATTTATCCGAAAATCCAAGGCTAACACCCCCTCCAAAAACCAAGTTCAATCATTTTGGGGGGAAAAGTCTATTACCCATAAATTTGAAGTCTAATACCAACTAAAAGGGATTGGATATGAACAAGGTTAGAAATATAAGGCTAATACTCATTTAAAATAGGGCTCGTCGAGTGAGGACCAATTTGTCCGAAAATCCAAGGCTAACACCCTCTCCAAAAACCAAGTTCAATCATTTTTGGGGGAAATGTCTATTACCCATAAATTTGAAGACTAATACCAACTAAAAGGGGTTGGATATGAACAAGGTTAGAAATATAAGGCTAATACTCATTTAAATGGGGCTCGTCGAATAAGGATCAATTTGTCCGAAAATCCAAGGCTAACACCCACACCAAAAACCAAGTTCTATCATTTTGGGGGGAAAGTCTATTAGCCATAAATTTGAAGTCTAATACTAACTAAAAGGGATTTGATATGAACAAGGTTAGAAATATAAGGCTAATACTCATTTAAAATAGGGCTCGTCGAGTGAGGACCAATTTGTCCGAAAATCCAAGGCTAACACCCTCTCCAAAAACCAAGTTCAATCATTTTTGGGGGAAAAGTCTATTACCCATAAATTTGAAGTCTAATACCAACTAAAAGGGATTGGATATGAACAAGGTTAGAAATATAAGGATAATACTCATTTAAATGGGGCTCGCCGAATAAGGATCAATTTGTTCGAAAATCCAAGGCTAACACCCCCTCCAAAAACCAAGTTCTATCATTTTATGGGGAAAAGTCTATTACCCATAAATTTGAAGTCCAATACCAACAAAAAGGGATTGGATATGAACAAGGTTAGAAATATAAGGCTAATACTCATTTAATATAGGGCTCGTGAAGTCAGGACCAATTTGTCCGAAAATCCAAGGGTAGCACCCCCCCTCAAAAACCAAGTTCTATCATTTTGGGGGTAAAAGTCTATTACCCATAAATTTGAAGTCCAATACCAACAAAAAGGGATTGGATATGAACAAGGTTAGAAATCTAAGACTAATACTCATTTAAATGGGGCTCGTCGAATAAGGATCAATTTGTCTGAAAATCCAAGGCTAACACCCCCTCCAAAAACCAAGTTCTATCATTTTGGGGGAAAATGTCTATTACCCATAAATTTGAAGTATAATACCAACAAAAAGGGATTGGATATGAACAAGGTTAGAAATCTAAGGTTAATACTCATTTAAAATGGGGCTCGTGAAGTCAGGACCAATTTGTCCGAAAATCCAAGGCTAACACCCCCCCCAAAAACCAAGTTCTATCATTTTGGGGGGAAAAGTCTATTACCCATAAATTTGAAGTCTAATACCAACAAAAAGGGATTGGATATGAACAAGGTTAGAAATCTAAGACTAATACTCATTTAAAATGGGGCTCGTGAAGTCGGGACCAATTTGTCCCAGAAAATCCAAGGCTAACACCCCCTCCAAAAACCAAGTTCTATCATTTTGCGGGGAAAAGTCTATTACCCATAAATTTGAAGACTAATACCAACTAAAAGGGATTGGATATGAACAAGGTTAGAAATCTAAGTGTAATACTCATTTAAAATGGGGCTCGTCAAGTCAGGACCAATTTGTCTGAAAATCCAATCCTAACACCCCCTCCAAAAACCAAGTTCTATCATTTTGGGGGAAAATGTCTATTACCCATAAATTTGAAGTCTAATACCAACAAAAAGGTATTGGATATGAACAAGGTTAGAAATCTAAGGCTAATACTCATTTAAAATGGGGCTCGTCAAGTCAGGACCAATTTGTCTGAAAATCCAAGGCTAACACCCCCTCCAAAATCCAAGTTCTATCATTTTTGGGGGAAAAGTCTATTACCCATAAATTTGAAGTCTAATACCAACTAAAAGGGATTGGATATGAACAAGGTTAGAAATATAAGGCTAATACTCATTTAAAATAGGGCTCGTCGAGTGAGGACCAATTTGTCCGAAAATCCAAGGCGAACACCCACTCCAAAAACCAAGTTCAATCATTTTTGGGGGAAAAGTCTATTACCCATAATTTTGATATCTAATACCAACTAAAAGGTATTGGATATGAACAAGGTTAGAAATCTAAGGCTAATACTCATTTAAAATGGGGCTCGTCGAATAAGGATCAATTTGTCCGAAAATCCAAGGCTAACACCCCCTCCAAAAACCAAGTTCTATCATTTTGGGTGGAAAAGTCTATTACCCATAAATTTGAAGTCTAATACCAACTAAAAGGGATTGGATATGAACAAGGTTAGAAATATAAGGCTAATACTCATTTAAATGGGGCTCGTCGAATAAGGATCAATTTATCCGAAAATCCAAGGCTAACACCCCCTCCAAAAACCAAGTTCAATCATTTTGGGGGGAAAAGTCTATTACCCATAAATTTGAAGTCTAATACCAACTAAAAGGGATTGGATATGAACAAGGTTAGAAATATAAGGCTAATACTCATTTAAAATAGGGCTCGTCGAGTGAGGACCAATTTGTCCGAAAATCCAAGGCTAACACCCTCTCCAAAAACCAAGTTCAATCATTTTTGGGGGAAATGTCTATTACCCATAAATTTGAAGACTAATACCAACTAAAAGGGGTTGGATATGAACAAGGTTAGAAATATAAGGCTAATACTCATTTAAATGGGGCTCGTCGAATAAGGATCAATTTGTCCGAAAATCCAAGGCTAACACCCCCTCCAAAAACCAAGTTCTATCATTTTGGGGGGAAAGTCTATTAGCCATAAATTTGAAGTCTAATACTAACTAAAAGGGATTTGATATGAACAAGGTTAGAAATATAAGGCTAATACTCATTTAAAATAGGGCTCGTCGAGTGAGGACCAATTTGTCCGAAAATCCAAGGCTAACACCCTCTCCAAAAACCAAGTTCAATCATTTTTGGGGGAAAAGTCTATTACAAATAAATTTGAAGTCTAATAGCAACTAAAAGGGATTGGATATGAACAAGGTTAGAAATATAAGGATAATACTCATTTAAATGGGGCTCGCCGAATAAGGATCAATTTGTTCAAAAATCCAAGGCTAACACCCCCTCCAAAAACCAAGTTCTATCATTTTAGGGGGAAAAGTCTATTACCCATAAATTTGAAGTCCAATACCAACAAAAAGGGATTGGATATGAACAAGGTTAGAAATATAAGGCTAATATTCATTTAATATGGGGCTCGTGAAGTCAGGACCAATTTGTCCGAAAATCCAAGGGTAACACCCCCCCTCAAAAACCAAGTTCTATCATTTTGGGGGGAAAAGTCTATTACCCATAAATTTGAAGTCCAATACCAACAAAAAGGGATTGGATATGAAAAAGGTTAGAAATATAAGGCTAATACTCATTTAAATGGGGCTCGTCGAATAAGGATCAATTTGTCTGAAAATCCAAGGCTAACACCCCCTCCAAAAACCAAGTTCTATCATTTTGGGGGAAAATGTCTATTACCCATAAATTTGAAGTATAATACCAACAAAAAGGGATTGGATATGAACAAGGTTAGAAATCTAAGGTTAATACTCATTTAAAATGGGGCTCGTGAAGTCAGGACCAATTTGTCCGAAAATCCAAGGCTAACACCCCCCCCCAAAAACCAAGTTCTATCATTTTGGGGGGAAAAGTCTATTACCCATAAATTTGAAGTCTAATACCAACAAAAAGGGATTGGATATGAACAAGGTTAGAAATCTAAGACTAATACTCATTTAAAATGGGGCTCGTGAAGTCGGGGACCAATTTGTCAGAAAATCCAAGGCTAACACCCCCTCCAAAAACCAAGTTCTATCATTTTGCGGGGAAAAGTCTATTACCCATAAATTTGAAGACTAATACCAACTAAAAGGGATTGGATATGAACAAGGTTAGAAATCTAAGTCTAATACTCATTTAAAATGGGGCTCGTCAAGTCAGGACCAATTTGTCTGAAAATCCAATCCTAACACCCCCTCCAAAAACCAAGTTCTATCATTTAGGGGGAAAATGTCTATTACCCATAAATTTGAAGTCTAATACCAACAAAATGGTATTGGATATGAACAAGGTTAGAAATCTAAGGCTAATACTCATTTAAAATGGGGCTCGTCAAGTCGGGACCAATTTGTCACGAAAATCCAAGGCTAACACCCCCTCCAAAAATCCAAGTTCTATCATTTTTTGGGGGGAAAAGTCTATTACCCATAAATTTGAAGTCAAATACCAACTAAAAGGGATTGGATATGAACAAGGTTAGAAATATAAGGCTAATACTCATTTAAAATGGGGCTCGTCAAGTCGGGACCAATTTGTCACGAAAATCCAAGGCTAACACCCCCTCCAAAATCCAAGTTCTATCATTTTTGGGGGAAAAGTCTATTACCCATAAATTTGAAGTCAAATACCAACTAAAAGGGATTGGATATGAACAAGGTTAGAAATATAAGGCTAATACTCATTTAAAATAGGGGCTCGTCGAGTGAGGACCAATTTGTCCAGAAAATCCAAGGCGAACACCCACTCCAAAAAACCAAGTTCAATCATTTTTTGAAGGAAAAGTCTATTACCCATAAATTTGATATCTAATACCAACTAAAAGGTATTGGATATGAACAAGGTTAGAAATCTAAGGCTAATACTCATTTAAATGGGGCTCGTCGAATAAGGATCAATTTGTCCGAAAATCCAAGGCTAACACCCCCTCCAAAAACCAAGTTCTATCATTTTGGGTGGAAAAGTCTATTACCCATAAATTTGAAGTCTAATACCAACTAAAAGGGATTGGATATGAACAAGGTTAGAAATATAAGGCTAATACTCATTTAAATGGGGCTCGTCGAAAAAGGATCAATTTATCCGAAAATCCAAGGCTAACACCCCCTCCAAAAACCAAGTTCAATCATTTTGGGGGGAAAAGTCTATTACCCATAAATTTGAAGTCTAATACCAACAAAAAGGGATTGGATATGAACAAGGTTAGAAATCTAAGGTTAATACTCATTTAAAATGGGGCTCGTGAAGTCAGGACCAATTTGTCCAGAAAATCCAAGGCTAACACCCCCCCCAAAAACCAAGTTCTATCATTTTTGGGGGGGAAAAGTCTATTACCCATAAATTTGAAGTCTAATACCAACAAAAAGGGATTGGATATGAACAAGGTTAGAAATCTAAGACTAATACTCATTTAAAATGGGGCTCGTGAAGTCGGGGACCAATTTGTCCAGAAAATCCAAGGCTAACACCCCCTCCAAAAACCAAGTTCTATCATTTTTGCGGGGAAAAGTCTATTACCCATAAATTTGAAGACTAATACCAACTAAAAGGGATTGGATATGAACAAGGTTAGAAATCTAAGTCTAATACTCATTTAAAATGGGGCTCGTCAAGTCAGGACCAATTTGTCTGAAAATCCAATCCTAACACCCCCTCCAAAAACCAAGTTCTATCATTTTGGGGGAAAATGTCTATTACCCATAAATTTGAAGTCTAATACCAACAAAATGGTATTGGATATGAACAAGGTTAGAAATCTAAGGCTAATACTCATTTAAAATGGGGCTCGTCAAGTCGAGGACCAATTTGTCCGAAAAATCCAAGGCTAACACCCCCTCCAAAATCCAAGTTCTATCATTTTTGGGGGAAAAGTCTATTACCCATCAATTTGAAGTCAAATACCAACTAAAAGGGATTGGATATGAACAAGGTTAGAAATATAAGGCTAATACTCATTTAAAATGGGGCTCGTCAAGTCGGGACCAATTTGTCCCGAAAATCCAAGGCTAACACCCCCTCCAAAATCCAAGTTCTATCATTTTTGGGGGAAAAGTCTATTACCCATAAATTTGAAGTCAAATACCAACTAAAAGGGATTGGATATGAACAAGGTTAGAAATATAAGGCTAATACTCATTTAAAATAGGGGCTCGTCGAGTGAGGACCAATTTGTCAGAAAATCCAAGGCGAACACCCACTCCAAAAAACCAAGTTCAATCATTTTTTGAAGGAAAAGTCTATTACCCATAAATTTGATATCTAATACCAACTAAAAGGTATTGGATATGAACAAGGTTAGAAATCTAAGGCTAATACTCATTTAAATGGGGGCTCGTCGAATAAGGATCAATTTGTCCAGAAAATCCAAGGCTAACACCCCCTCCAAAAACCAAGTTCTATCATTTTTGGGTGGAAAAGTCTATTACCCATAAATTTGAAGTCTAATACCAACTAAAAGGGATTGGATATGAACAAGGTTAGAAATATAAGGCTAATACTCATTTAAATGGGGCTCGTCGAAAAAGGATCAATTTATCCGAAAATCCAAGGCTAACACCCCCTCCAAAAACCAAGTTCAATCATTTTGGGGGGAAAAGTCTATTACCCATAAATTTGAAGTCTAATACCAACAAAAAGGGATTGGATATGAACAAGGTTAGAAATCTAAGGTTAATACTCATTTAAAATGGGGCTCGTGAAGTCAGGACCAATTTGTCCGAAAATCCAAGGCTAACACCCCCCCCAAAAACCAAGTTCTATCATTTTGGGGGGAAAAGTCTATTACCCATAAATTTGAAGTCTAATACCAACAAAAAGGGATTGGATATGAACAAGGTTAGAAATCTAAGACTAATACTCATTTAAAATGGGGCTCGTGAAGTCAGGACGAATTTGTCCGAAAATCCAAGGCTAACACCCCCTCCAAAAACCAAGTTCTATCATTTTTGCGGGGAAAAGTCTATTACCCATAAATTTGAAGACTAATACCAACTAAAAGGGATTGGATATGAACAAGGTTAGAAATCTAAGTCTAATACTCATTTAAAATGGGGGCTCGTCAAGTCAGGACCAATTTGTCTGAAAATCCAATCCTAACACCCCCTCCAAAAACCAAGTTCTATCATTTTGGGGGAAAATGTCTATTACCCATAAATTTGAAGTCTAATACCAACAAAATGGTATTGGATATGAACAAGGTTAGAAATCTAAGGCTAATACTCATTTAAAATGGGGCTCGTCAAGTCGGGACCAATTTGTCACGAAAATCCAAGGCTAACACCCCCTCCAAAAATCCAAGTTCTATCATTTTTGGGGGGAAAAGTCTATTACCCATCAATTTGAAGTCAAATACCAACTAAAAGGGATTGGATATGAACAAGGTTAGAAATATAAGGCTAATACTCATTTAAAATGGGGCTCGTCAAGTCAGGACCAATTTGTCTGAAAATCCAAGGCTAACACCCCCTCCAAAATCCAAGTTCTATCATTTTTGGGGGAAAAGTCTATTACCCATAAATTTGAAGTCAAATACCAACTAAAAGGGATTGGATATGAACAAGGTTAGAAATATAAGGCTAATACTCATTTAAAATAGGGCTCGTCGAGTGAGGACCAATTTGTCCGAAAATCCAAGGCGAACACCCACTCCAAAAACCAAGTTCAATCATTTTTGAAGGAAAAGTCTATTACCCATAAATTTGATATCTAATACCAACTAAAAGGTATTGGATATGAACAAGGTTAGAAATCTAAGGCTAATACTCATTTAAATGGGGCTCGTCGAATAAGGATCAATTTGTCCGAAAATCCAAGGCTAACACCCCCTCCAAAAACCAAGTTCTATCATTTTGGGTGGAAAAGTCTATTACCCATAAATTTGAAGTCTAATACCAACTAAAAGGGATTGGATATGAACAAGGTTAGAAATATAAGGCTAATACTCATTTAAATGGGGCTCGTCGAAAAAGGATCAATTTATCCGAAAATCCAAGGCTAACACCCCCTCCAAAAACCAAGTTCAATCATTTTGGGGGGAAAAGTCTATTACCCATAAATTTGAAGTCTAATACCAACAAAAAGGGATTGGATATGAACAAGGTTAGAAATCTAAGGTTAATACTCATTTAAAATGGGGCTCGTGAAGTCAGGACCAATTTGTCCGAAAATCCAAGGCTAACACCCCCCCCCCAAAAACCAAGTTCTATCATTTTGGGGGGAAAAGTCTATTACCCATAAATTTGAAGTCTAATACCAACAAAAAGGGATTGGATATGAACAAGGTTAGAAATCTAAGACTAATACTCATTTAAAATGGGGCTCGTGAAGTCAGGACGAATTTGTCCGAAAATCCAAGGCTAACACCCCCTCCAAAAACCAAGTTCTATCATTTTGCGGGGAAAAGTCTATTACCCATAAATTTGAAGACTAATACCAACTAAAAGGGATTGGATATGAACAAGGTTAGAAATCTAAGTCTAATACTCATTTAAAATGGGGCTCGTCAAGTCAGGACCAATTTGTCTGAAAATCCAATCCTAACACCCCCTCCAAAAACCAAGTTCTATCATTTTGGGGGAAAATGTCTATTACCCATAAATTTGAAGTCTAATACCAACAAAATGGTATTGTATATGAACAAGGTTAGAAATCTAAGGCTAATACTCATTTAAAATGGGGCTCGTCAAGTCAGGACCAATTTGTCTGAAAATCCAAGGCTAACACCCCCTCCAAAATCCAAGTTCTATCATTTTTGGGGGAAAAGTCTATTACCCATAAATTTGAAGTCAAATACCAACTAAAAGGGATTGGATATGAACAAGGTTAGAAATATAAGGCTAATACTCATTTAAAATGGGGCTCGTCAAGTCAGGACCAATTTGTTTGAAAATCCAAGGCTAACACCCCCTCCAAAATCCAAGTTCTATCATTTTTGGGGGAAAAGTCTATTACCCATAAATTTGAAGTCAAATACCAACTAAAAGGGATTGGATATGAACAAGGTTAGAAATATAAGGCTAATACTCATTTAAAATAGGGCTCGTCGAGTGAGGACCAATTTGTCCGAAAATCCAAGGCGAACACCCACTCCAAAAACCAAGTTCAATCATTTTTGAAGGAAAAGTCTATTACCCATAAATTTGATATCTAATACCAACTAAAAGGTATTGGATATGAACAAGGTTAGAAATCTAAGGCTAATACTCATTTAAATGGGGGCTCGTCGAATAAGGATCAATTTGTCAGAAAATCCAAGGCTAACACCCCCTCCAAAAACCAAGTTCTATCATTTTTGGGTGGAAAAGTCTATTACCCATAAATTTGAAGTCTAATACCAACTAAAAGGGATTGGATATGAACAAGGTTAGAAATATAAGGCTAATACTCATTTAAATGGGGCTCGTCGAAAAAGGATCAATTTATCCGAAAATCCAAGGCTAACACCCCCTCCAAAAACCAAGTTCAATCATTTTGGGGGGAAAAGTCTATTACCCATAAATTTGAAGTCTAATACCAACAAAAAGGGATTGGATATGAACAAGGTTAGAAATCTAAGGTTAATACTCATTTAAATTGGGGCTCGTGAAGTCAGGACCAATTTGTCCGAAAATCCAAGGCTAACACCCCCCCCCCAAAAACCAAGTTCTATCATTTTGGGGGGAAAAGTCTATTACCCATAAATTTGAAGTCTAATACCAACAAAAAGGGATTGGATATGAACAAGGTTAGAAATCTAAGACTAATACTCATTTAAAATGGGGCTCGTGAAGTCGGGACCAATTTGTCAGAAAATCCAAGGCTAACACCCCCCCTCCAAAAACCAAGTTCTATCATTTTGCGGGGAAAAGTCTATTACCCATAAATTTGAAGACTAATACCAACTAAAAGGGATTGGATATGAACAAGGTTAGAAATCTAAGTCTAATACTCATTTAAAATGGGGCTCGTCAAGTCAGGACCAATTTGTCTGAAAATCCAATCCTAACACCCCCTCCAAAAACCAAGTTCTATCATTTTGGGGGAAAATGTCTATTACCCATAAATTTGAAATCTAATACCAACAAAATGGTATTGGATATGAACAAGGTTAGAAATCTAAGGCTAATACTCATTTAAAATGGGGCTCGTCAAGTCAGGACCAATTTGTCTGAAAATCCAAGGCTAACACCCCCTCCAAAAACCAAGTTCTATCATTTTTGGGGGAAAAGTCTATTACCCATAAATTTGAAGTCAAATACCAACTAAAAGGGATTGGATATGAACAAGGTTAGAAATATAAGGCTAATACTCATTTAAAATAGGGCTCATCGAGTGAGGACCAATTTGTCCGAAAATCCAAGGCGAACACCCACTCCAAAAACCAAGTTCAATCATTTTTGGGGGAAAAGTCTATTACCCATAAATTTGAAGTCAAATACCAACTAAAAGGGATTGGATATGAACAAGGTTAGAAATATAAGGCTAATACTCATTTAAATGGGGCTCGTCGAATAAGGATCAATTTATCCGAAAATCCAAGGCTAACACCCCCTCCAAAAACCAAGTTCAATCATTTTGGGGGGAAAAGTCTATTACCCATAAATTTGAAGTCTAATACCAACTAAAAGGGATTGAATATGAACAAGGTTAGAAATATAAGGCTAATACTCATTTAAAATAGGGCTCGTCGAGTGAGGACCAATTTGTCCGAAAATCCAAGGCTAACACCCCCTCCAAAAACCAAGTTCAATCATTTTTGGGGGAAAAGTCTATTACCCATAAATTTGAAGTCTAATACCAACTAAAAGGGATTTCATATGAACAAGGTTAGAAATCTAAGGCTAATACTCATTTAAAATGGGGCTCGTGAAGTCGGGACCAATTTGTCCCAGAAAATCCAAGGCTAACACCCCCTCCAAAAACCAAGTTCAATCATTTTTGGGGGAAAAGTCTATTACCCATAAATTTGAAGACTAATACCAACTAAAAGGGGTTGGATATGAACAAGGTTAGAAATATAAGGCTAATACTCATTTAAATGGGGCTCGTCGAATAAGGATCAATTTGTCCAAAAAATCCAAGGCTAACACCCCCCTCCAAAAAACCAAGTTCTATCATTTTAGGGGGAAAGTCTATTAGCCATAAATTTGAAGTCTAATACTAACTAAAAGGGATTTGATATGAACAAGGTTAGAAATATAAGGCTAATACTCATTTAAAATAGGGCTCGTCGAGTGAGGACCAATTTGTCCGAAAATCCAAGGCTAACACCCTCTCCAAAAACCAAGTTCAATCATTTTTGGGGGAAAAGTCTATTACCCATAAATTTGAAGTCTAATACCAACTAAAAGGGATTGGATATGAACAAGGTTAGAAATATAAGGCTAATACTCATTTAAATGGGGCTCGCCGAATAAGGATCAATTTGTTCAAAAATCCAAGGCTAACACCCCCTCCAAAAACCAAGTTCTATCATTTTAGGGGGAAAAGTCTATTACCCATAAATTTGAAGTCCAATACCAACAAAAAGGGATTGGATATGAACAAGGTTAGAAATATAAGGCTAATACTCATTTAATATGGGGCTCGTGAAGTCAGGACCAATTTGTCCGAAAATCCAAGGGTAACACCCCCCCTCAAAAACCAAGTTCTATCATTTTGGGGGGAAAAGTCTATTACCCATAAATTTGAAGTCCAATACCAACAAAAAGGGATTGGATATGAACAAGGTTAGAAATCTACGGCTAATACTCATTTAAATGGGGCTCGTCGAATAAGGATCAATTTGTCCGAAAAACCAAGGCTAACACCCCCTCCAAAAACCAAGTTCTATCATTTTTGTGGGAAAATGTCTATTACCCATAAATTTGAAGTCTAATACCAACTAAAAGGGATTGGATATGAACAAGGTTAGAAATATAAGGCTAATACTCATTTAAAATAGGGCTCGTCGAGTGAGGACCAATTTGTCCGAAAATCCAAGGCTAACACCCCCTCCAAAAACCAAGTTCAATCATTTTTGGGGGAAAAGTCCATTACCCATAAATTTGATATCTAATACCAACTAAAAGGTATTGGATATGAACAAGGTTAGAAATCTAAGGCTAATACTCATTTAAATGGGGCTCGTCGAATAAGGATCAATTTGTCCGAAAATCCAAGGCTAACACCCCCTCCAAAAACCAAGTTCTATCATTTTGGGTGGAAAAGTCTATTACCCATAAATTTGAAGTCTAATACCAACTAAAAGGGATTGGATATGAACAAGGTTAGAAATATAAGGCTAATACTCATTTAAATGGGGCTCGTCGAATAAGGATCAATTTATCCGAAAATCCAAGGCTAACACCCCCTCCAAAAACCAAGTTCAATCATTTTGGGGGGAAAAGTCTATTACCCATAAATTTGAAGTATAATACCAACTAAAAGGGATTGGATATGAACAAGGTTAGAAATATAAGGCTAATACTCATTTAAAATAGGGCTCGTCGAGTGAGGACCAATTTGTCCGAAAATCCAAGGCTAACACCCCCTCCAAAAACCAAGTTCAATCATTTTTGGGGGAAAAGTCTATTACCCATAAATTTGAAGTCTAATACCAACTAAAAGGGATTTCATATGAACAAGGTTAGAAATCTAAGGCTAATACTCATTTAAAATGGGGCTCGTGAAGTCAGGACCAATTTGTCCGAAAATCCAAGGCTAACACCCCCTCCAAAAACCAAGTTCAATCATTTTTGGGGGAAAAGTCTATTACCCATAAATTTGAAGACTAATACCAACTAAAAGGGGTTGGATATTAACAAGGTTAGAAATGTAAGGCTAATACTCATTTAAATGGGGCTCGTCGAATAAGGATCAATTTGTCCAAAAATCCAAGGCTAACACCCCCTCCAAAAACCAAGTTCTATCATTTTGGGGGGAAAGTCTATTAGCCATAAATTTGAAGTCTAATACTAACTAAAAGGGATTTGATATGAACAAGGTTAGAAATATAAGGCTAATACTCATTTAAAATAGGGCTCGTCGAGTGAGGACCAATTTGTCCGAAAATCCAAGGCTAACACCCTCTCCAAAAACCAAGTTCAATCATTTTTGGGGGAAAAGTCTATTACCCATAAATTTGAAGTCTAATACCAACTAAAAGGGATTGGATATGAACAAGGTTAGAAATATAAGGCTAATACTCATTTAAAATAGGGCTCGTCGAGTGAGGACCAATTTGTCCGAAAATCCAAGGCTAACACCCTCTCCAAAAACCAAGTTCAATCATTTTTGGGGGAAAAGTCTATTACCCATAAATTTGATATCTAATACCAACTAAGAGGTATTGGATATGAACAAGGTTAGAAATCTAAGGCTAATACTCATTTAAATGGGGCTCGTCGAATAAGGATCAATTTGTCCGAAAATCCAAGGCTAACACCCCCTCCAAAAACCAAGTTCTATCATTTTAGGGGGAAAAGTCTATTACCCATAAATTTGAAGTCCAATACCAACAAAAAGGGATTGGATATGAACAAGGTTAGAAATATAAGGCTAATACTCATTTAATATGGGGCTCGTGAAGTCAGGACCAATTTGTCCGAAAATCCAAGGGTAACACCCCCCCTCAAAAACCAAGTTCTATCATTTTGGGGGGAAAAGTCTATTACCCATAAATTTGAAGTCCAATACCAACAAAAAGGGATTGGATATGAACAAGGTTAAAAATCTAAGGCTAATACTCATTTAAATGGGGCTCGTCGAATAAGGATCAATTTGTCCGAAAAACCAAGGCTAACACCCCCTCCAAAAACCAAGTTCTATCATTTTTGTGGGAAAATGTCTATTACCCATAAATTTGAAGTCTAATACCAACTAAAAGGGATTGGATATGAACAAGGTTAGAAATATAAGGCTAATACTCATTTAAAATAGGGCTCGTCGAGTGAGGACCAATTTGTCCGAAAATCCAAGGCTAACACCCCCTCCAAAAACCAAGTTCAATGATTTTTGGGGGAAAAGTCTATTACCCATAAATTTGAAGTCTAATACCAACTAAAAGGGATTGGATATGAACAAGGTTAGAAATATAAGGCTAATACTCATTTAAAATGGGGCTCGTGAAGTCAGGACCAATTTGTCCGAAAATCCAAGGCTAACACCCCCCCCAAAAAAACCAAGTTCTATCATTTTGGGGGGAAAAGTCTATTACCCATAAATTTGAAGTCTCATACCAACTAATAGGTATTGGATATGAACAAGGTTATAAATCTAAGGCTAATACTCATTTAAAATAGGGCTCGTCAAGTCAGGACCAATTTGTCTGAAAATCCAAGGCTAACACCCCCTCCAAAAACCAAGTTCTATCATTTTGGGGGAAAAAGTCTATTACCCATAAATTTGAAGTTTAATAGCATCTAAAAGGTATTGGATATTAACTAGGTTAGAAATCTAAGGCTAATACTCATTTAAAATGGGGCTCGTGAAGTCAGGGCCAATTTGTCCGAAAATCCAAGGCTAACACCCCTCCAAAAAACCAAGTTCAATCATTTTTTGGGGAAAAGTCTATTACCCATAAATTTGAAGACTAATACCAACTAAAAGGGATTGGATTAGAACAAGGTTAGAAATGTAAGGCTAATACTCATTTAAAATGGGGCTCGTCCAGTCAGGACCAATTTGTCTGAAAATCCAAGGCTAACACCCACTCCAAAAACCAAGTTCTATCATTTTGGGGTAAAACGTCTATTACCCATAAATTTGAAGTCTAATACCAACTAAAAGGTATTGGATATGAACAAGGTTAGAAATCTAAGGCTAATACTCATTTAAAATGGGGCTCGTGAAGTCAGGACCAATTTGTCCGAAAATCCAAGGCTAACACCCCCTCCAAAAACCAAGTTCAATCATTTTTTGGGGAAAAGTCTATTACCCATAAATTTGAAGACTAATACCAACTAAAAGGGATTGGATTCGAACAAGGTTAGAAATGTAAGGCTAATACTCATTTAAAATGGGGCTCGTCCAGTCAGGACCAATTTGTCTGAAAATCCAAGGCTAACACCCACTCCAAAAACCAAGTTCTATCATTTTGGGGTAAAACGTCTATTACCCATAAATTTGAAGTCTAATACCAACTAAAAGGTATTGGATATGAACAAGGTTAGAAATCTAAGGCTAATACTCATTTAAAATGGGGCTCGTGAAGTCAGGACCAATTTGTCCGAAAATCCAAGGCTAACACCCCCTCCAAAAACCAAGTTCTATCATTTTGAGGGGAAAAGTCTATTACCCATTAATTTGAAGTCTAATACCAACTAAAAGGGATTGGATATGAACAAGGTTAGAAATCTAAGGCTAATACTCATTTAAATGGGGCTCGTCGAATAAGGATCAATTTGTCCGAAAATCCAAGGCTAACACCCCCTCCAAAAACCTAGTTCTATCATTTTGGGTGGAAAAGTCTATTACCCATAAATTTGAAGTCTAATACCAACTAAAAGGGATTGGATATGAACAAGGTTAGACATATAAGGCTAATACTCATTTAAATGGGGCTCGTCGAATAAGGATCAATTTATTCGAAAATCCAAGGCTAACACCCCCTCCAAAAACCAAGTTCTATCATTTTGGGGGGAAAAGTCTATTAGCCATAAATTTGAAGTCTACTACTAACTAAAAGGGATTTGATATGAACAAGGTTAGAAATATAAGGCTAATACTCATTTAAAATAGGGCTCGTCGAGTGAGGACCAATTTGTCCGAAAATCCAAGGCTAACACCCTCTCCAAAAACCAAGTTCAATCATTTTTGGGGGAAAAGTCTATTACCCATAAATTTGAAGTCTAATACCAACTAAAAGGGATTGGATATGAACAAAGTTAGAAATATAAGGCTAATACTCATTTAAATGGGGCTCGCCGAATAAGGATCAATTTGTTCGAAAATCCAAGGCTAACACCCCCTCCAAAAACCAAGTTCTATCATTTTAGGGGGAAAAGTCTATTACCCATAAATTTGAAGTCCAATACCAACAAAAAGGGATTGGATATGAACAAGGTTAGAAATATAAGGCTAATACTCATTTAATATGGGGCTCGTGAAGTCAGGACCAATTTGTCCGAAAATCCAAGGGTAACACCCCCCCTCAAAAACCAAGTTCTATCATTTTGGGGGGAAAAGTCTATTACCCATAAATTTGAAGTCCAATACCAACAAAAAGGGATTGGATATGAACAAGGTTAGAAATCTAAGGCTAATACTCATTTAAATGGGGCTCGTCGAATAAGGATCAATTTTTCCGAAAAACCAAGGCTAACACCCCCTCCAAACACCAAGTTCTATCATTTTTGGGGGAAAATGTCTATTACCCATAAATTTGAAGTCTAATACCAACTAAAAGGGCTTGGATATGAACAAGGTTAGAAATATAAGGCTAATACTCATTTAAAATGGGGCTCGTGAAGTCAGGACCAATTTGTCCGAAAATCCAAGGCTAACACCCCCCCCCCCCCAAAAACCAAGTTCTATCATTTTGGGGGGAAAAGTCTATTACCCACAAATTTGAAGTCTCATACCAAATAATAGGTATTGGATATGAACAAGGTTAGAAATCTAAGGCTAATACTCATTTAAAATAGGGCTCGTCAAGTCAGGACCAATTTGTCTGAAAATCCAAGGCTAACACCCCCTCCAAAAACCAAGTTCTATCATTTTGGGGGAAAAAGTCTATTACCCATAAATTTGAAGTTTAATAGCATCTAAAAGGTATTGGATATTAACTAGGTTGGAAATCTAAGGCTAATACTCATTTAAAATGGGGCTCGTGAAGTCAGGGCCAATTTGTCCGAAAATCCAAGGCTAACACCCCCTCCAAAAACCAAGTTCAATCATTTTTTGGGGAAAAGTCTATTACCCATAAATTTGAAGACTAATACCAACTAAAAGAAATTGGATTAGAACAAGGTTAGAAATGTAAGGCTAATACTCATTTAAAATGGGGCTCGTCCAGTCAGGACCAATTTGTCTGAAAATCCAAGGCTAACACCCCCTCCAAAAACCAAGTTCTATCATTTTGGGGTAAAACGTCTATTACCCATAAATTTGAAGACTAATACCAACTAAAAGGGATTGGATATGAACAAGGTTAGAAATATAAGGCTAATACTCATTTAAAATAGGGCTCGTCGAGTGAGGACCAATTTGTCCGAAAATCCAAGGCTAACACCCCCTCCAAAAACCAAGTTCAATCATTTTTTGGGGAAAAGTCTATTACCCATAAATTTGAAGACTAATACCAACTAAAAGGGATTGGATTAGAACAAGGTTAGAAATCTAAGGCTAATACTCATTTAAATGGGGCTCGTCGAATAAGGATCAATTTGTCCGAAAAACCAAGGCTAACACCCCCTCCAAAAACCAAGTTCTATCATTTTTGGGGGAAAATGTCTATTACCCATAAATTTGAAGTCTAATACCAACTAAAAGGGCTTGCATATGAACAAGGTTAGAAATATAAGGCTAATACTCATTTAAAATGGGGCTCGTGAAGTCAGGACCAATTTGTCCGAAAATCCAAGGCTAACACACCCCCCCCAAAAACCAAGTTCTATCATTTTGGGGGGAAAAGTCTATTACCCATAAATTTGAAGTCTCATACCAACTAATAGGTATTGGATATGAACAAGGTTAGAAATCTAAGGCTAATACTCATTTAAAATAGGGCTCGTCAAGTCAGGACCAATTTGTCTGAAAATCCAAGGCTAACACCCCCTCCAAAAACCAAGTTCTATCATTTTGGGGGAAAAAGTCTATTACCCATAAATTTGAAGTTTAATAGCATCTAAAAGGTATTGGATATTAACTAGGTTAGAAATCTAAGGCTAATACTCATTTAGAATGGGGCTCGTGAAGTCAGGGCCAATTTGTCCGAAAATCCAAGGCTAACACCCCCTCCAAAAACCAAGTTCAATCATTTTTTGGGGAAAAGTCTATTACCCATAAATTTGAAGACTAATATCAACTAAAAGGGATTGGATTAGAACAAGGTTAGAAATGTAAGGCTAATACTCATTTAAAATGGGGCTCGTCCAGTCAGGACCAATTTGTCTGAAAATCCAAGGCTAACACCCCCTCCAAAAACCAAGTTCTATCATTTTGGGTGGAAAAGTCTATTACCCATAAATTTGAAGTCTAATACCAACTAAAAGGGATTGGATATGAACAAGGTTAGACATATAAGGCTAATACTCATTTAAATGGGGCTCGTCGAATAAGGATCAATTTATCCGAAAATCCAAGGCTAACACCCCCTCCAAAAACCAAGTTCTATCATTTTGGGGGGAAAAGTCTATTAGCCATAAATTTAAAGTCTACTACTAACTAAAAGGGATTTGATATGAACAAGGTTAGAAATATAAGGCTAATACTCATTTAAAATAGGGCTCGTCGAGTGAGGACCAATTTGTCCGAAAATCCAAGGCTAACACCCTCTCCAAAAACCAAGTTCAATCATTTTTGGGGGAAAAGTCTATTACCCATAAATTTGAAGTCTAATACCAACTAAAAGGGATTGGATATGAACAAGGTTAGAAATATAAGGCTAATACTCATTTAAATGGGGCTCGCCGAATAAGGATCAATTTGTTCGAAAATCCAAGGCTAACACCCCCTCCAAAAACCAAGTTCTATCATTTTAGGGGGAAAAGTCTATTACCCATAAATTTGAAGTCCAATACCAACAAAAAGGGATTGGATATGAACAAGGTTAGAAATATAAGGCTAATACTCATTTAATATGGGGCTCGTGAAGTCAGGACCAATTTGTCCGAAAATCCAAGGGTAACACCCCCCTCAAAAACCAAGTTCTATCATTTTTGGGGGGGAAAAGTCTATTACCCATAAATTTGAAGTCCAATACCAACAAAAAGGGATTGGATATGAACAAGGTTATAAATCTAAGGCTAATACTCATTTAAATGGGGCTCGTCGAATAAGGATCAATTTTTTCCGAAAAAACCAAGGCTAACACCCCCTCCAAAAAACCAAGTTCTATCATTTTTGGGGGAAAATGTCTATTACCCATAAATTTGAAGTCTAATACCAACTAAAAGGGATTGGATATGAACAAGGTTAGAAATATAAGGCTAATACTCATTTAAAATGGGGCTCGTGAAGTCAGGACCAATTTGTCCGAAAATCCAAGGCTAACACCCCCCCCAAAAAAACCAAGTTCTATCATTTTGGGGGGAAAAGTCTATTACCCATAAATTTGAAGTCTCATACCAACTAATAGGTATTGGATATGAACAAGGTTAGAAATCTAAGGCTAATACTCATTTAAAATAGGGCTCGTCAAGTCAGGACCAATTTGTCTGAAAATCCAAGGCTAACACCCCCTCCAAAAACCAAGTTCTATCATTTTGGGGGAAAAAGTCTATTACCCATAAATTTGAAGTTTAATAGCATCTAAAAGGTATTGGATATTAACTAGGTTGGAAATCTAAGGCTAATACTCATTTAAAATGGGGCTCGTGAAGTCAGGGCCAATTTGTCCGAAAATCCAAGGCTAACACCCCCTCCAAAAACCAAGTTCAATCATTTTTTGGGGAAAAGTCTATTACCCATAAATTTGAAGACTAATACCAACTAAAAGGGATTGTATTAGAACAAGGTTAGAAATGTAAGGCTAATACTCATTTAAAATGGGGCTCGTCCAGTCAGGACCAATTTGTCTGAAAATCCAAGGCTAACACCCCCTCCAAAAACCAAGTTCTATCATTTTGGGGTAAAACGTCTATTACCCATAAATTTGAAGTCTCATACCAACTAATAGGTATTGGATATGAACAAGGTTAGAAATCTAAGGCTAATACTCATTTAAAATAGGGCTCGTGAAGTCAGGACCAATTTGTCCGAAAATCCAAGGCTAACACCCCCCCCCCAAAAACCAAGTTCTATCATTTTGGGGGGAAAAGTCTATTACCCATAAATTTGAAGTTTAATACCAACTAATAGGTATTGGATATGAACAAGGTTAGAAATCTAAGGCTAATACTCATTTAAAATAGGGCTCGTCAAGTCAGGACCAATTTGTCCGAAAATCCAAGGCTAACACCCCCTCCAAAAACCAAGTTCTATCATTTTGGGTGGAAAAGTCTATTACCCATAAATTTGAAGTCTAATACCAACTAAAAGGGATTGGATATGAACAAGGTTAGAAATATAAGGCTAATACTCATTTAAATGGGGCTCGTCGAATAAGGATCAATTTATCCGAAAATCCAAGGCTAACACCCCCTCCAAAAACCAAGTTCTATCATTTTGGGGGGAAAAGTCTATTACCCATAAATTTGAAGTCTAATACCAACTAAAAGGGATTGGATATGAACAAGGTTAGAAATATAAGGCTAATACTCATTTAAAATAGGGCTCGTCGAGTGAGGAACAATTTGTCCGAAAATCCAAAGCTAACACCCCCTCCAAAAACCAAGTTCAATCATTTTTGGTGGGAAAAGTCTATTACCCATAAATTTTAAGTATAATACAAAGTAAAAAGGCTTGGATATGAACAAGGTTATAAATATAAGGCTAATACTCATTTAAAATGGGGCTCGTCAAGTCAGGACCAATTTGTCTGAAAATCGAAGGCTAACACCCCCTCCAAAAACCAAGTTCTATCATTTTAGGGGGAAAAGTCTATTACCCATAAATTTGAAGTCTAATACCAACTAAAAGGGATTGGATATGAGCATTGTTAGAAATCTAAGGCTAATACTCATTTAAAATGGGGCTCGTCGAGTCAGGACCAATTTGTCCGAAAATCCAAGGCTAACACCCCCTCCAAAAACCAAGTTCTATCATTTTGGGGGGGAAAGTCTATTACCTATAAATTTGAAGTCTAATACAAACAAAAAGGGATTGGATATGAACAAGGTTATAAATCTAAGGCTAATACTCATTTAAAATGGGGCTCGTCAAGTCAGGACCAATTTTTCCAAAAATCCAAGGCTAACACCCCCTCCAAAAACCAAGTTCTATCATTTTGGGGGGAAAAGTCTATTACCCATAAATTTGAAGTCTAATACCAACAAAAAGGGATTGGATATGAACAAGGTTAGAAATATAAGGCTAATACTCATTTAAAATAGGGCTCGTCGAGTCAGGACCAATTTGTCCGAAAATCCAAGGCTAACACCCCCTCCAAAAACAAAGTTCAATCATTTTTGGGGGAAAAGTCTATTACCCATAAATTTGAAGTCTAATACCAACTAAAAGGGATTGGATATGAACAAGAATAGAAATATAAGGCTAATTCTCATTTAAATGGGGCTCCTCGAAAAAGGATCAATTTGTCCGAAAATCCAAGGCTAACACCCCCTCCAAAAACCAAGTTCTATCATTTTGGGGGAAAAAGTCTATTACCCATAAATTTGAAGTGTAATACCAACTAAAATGGATTGGATATGAACAAGGTTAGAAATCTAAGGCTAATACTCATTTAAAATAGGGCTCGTCGAGTGAGGACCAATTTGTCCGAAAATCCAAGGCTAATACCCCCTCCAAAAACCAAGTTCAATCATTTTTGGGGGAAAAGTCTATTACCCATAAATTTGAAGTCTAATACCAACTAAAAGGGATTGGATATGAACGAGGTTAGAAATATAAGGCTAATACTCATTTATGATGGGGCTCGTCGAGTCTGGACCATTTTGTCCAAAAATCAAAGGCTAACACCCCCTCCAAAAACCAAGTTCTATCATTTTGGGGGGAAAAGTCTATTACCCATAAATTTGAAGTCTAATACCAACAAAAAGGGATTGGATATGAACAAGGTTATAAATCTAAGGCTAATACTCATTTAAAATGGGGCTCGTGAAGTCAGGACCAATTTGTCCGAAAATCCAAGGCTAACACCCCCTCCAAAAACCAAGTTCTATCATTTTGAGGGGAAAAGTCTATTACTCATAAATTTGAAGTCGAATACCAACTAAAAGGGATTGTATATGAACAAGGTTAGAAATCTAAGGCTAATACTCATTTAAAATAGGGCTCATCGAGTCAGGACCAATTTGTCCGAAAATCCAAGGCTAACACCCCATCCAAAAACCAAGTTCAATCATTTTTGGGGGAAAAGTCTATTACCCATAAATTTGATGTCTAATACCAACTAAAAGGGATTGGATATGAACAAGGTTAGATATATAAGGCTAATACTCATTTATAATGGGGCTCGTCGAGTCAGGACTATTTTGTCCGAAAATCCAAGGCTAACACCCCCTCCAAAAACCAAGTTCAATCATTTTTTGGGGAAAAGTCTATTACCCATAAATTTGAAGACTAATATCAACTAAAAGGGATTGGATTAGAACAAGGTTAGAAATGTAAGGCTAATACTCATTTAAAATGGGGGCTCGTCCCCAAATCAGGACCAATTTGTCCCGAAAATCCAAGGCTAACACCCCCTCCAAAAACCAAGTTCTATCATTTTGGGTGGAAAAGTCTATTACCCATAAATTTGAAGTCTAATACCAACTAAAAGGGATTGGATATGAACAAGGTTAGACATATAAGGCTAATACTCATTTAAATGGGGCTCGTCGAATAAGGATCAATTTATCCGAAAATCCAAGGCTAACACCCCCTCCAAAAACCAAGTTCTATCATTTTGGGGGGAAAAGTCTATTAGCCATAAATTTAAAGTCTACTACTAACTAAAAGGGATTTGATATGAACAAGGTTAGAAATATAAGGCTAATACTCATTTAAAATAGGGCTCGTCGAGTGAGGACCAATTTGTCCGAAAATCCAAGGCTAACACCCTCTCCAAAAACCAAGTTCAATCATTTTTGGGGGAAAAGTCTATTACCCATAAATTTGAAGTCTAATACCAACTAAAAGGGATTGGATATGAACAAGGTTAGAAATATAAGGCTAATACTCATTTAAATGGGGCTCGCTGAATAAGGATCAATTTGTTCGAAAAATCCAAGGCTAACACCCCCTCCAAAAACCAAGTTCTATCATTTTAGGGGGAAAAGTCTATTACCCATAAATTTGAAGTCCAATACCAACAAAAAGGGATTGGATATGAACAAGGTTAGAAATATAAGGCTAATACTCATTTAATATGGGGCTCGTGAAGTCAGGACCAATTTGTCCGAAAATCCAAGGGTAACACCCCCCCTCAAAAACCAAGTTCTATCATTTTGGGGGGAAAAGTCTATTACCCATAAATTTGAAGTCCAATACCAACAAAAAGGGATTGGATATGAACAAGGTTATAAATCTAAGGCTAATACTCATTTAAATGGGGCTCGTCGAATAAGGATCAATTTTTCCGAAAAACCAAGGCTAACACCCCCTCCAAAAACCAAGTTCTATCATTTTTGGGGGAAAATGTCTATTACCCATAAATTTGAAGTCTAATACCAACTAAAAGGGCTTGGATATGAACAAGGTTAGAAATATAAGGCTAATACTCATTTAAAATGGGGCTCGTGAAGTCAGGACCAATTTGTCCGAAAATCCAAGGCTAACACCCCCCCCCAAAAAAACCAAGTTCTATCATTTTGGGGGGAAAAGTCTATTACCCATAAATTTGAAGTCTCATACCAACTAATAGGTATTGGATATGAACAAGGTTAGAAATCTAAGGCTAATACTCATTTAAAATAGGGCTCGTCAAGTCAGGACCAATTTGTCTGAAAATCCAAGGCTAACACCCCCTCCAAAAACCAAGTTCTATCATTTTGGGGGAAAAAGTCTATTACCCATAAATTTGAAGTTTAATAGCATCTAAAAGGTATTGGATATTAACTAGGTTGGAAATCTAAGGCTAATACTCATTTAAAATGGGGCTCGTGAAGTCAGGGCCAATTTGTCCGAAAATCCAAGGCTAACACCCCCTCCAAAAACCAAGTTCTATCATTTTAGGGGGAAAAGTCTATTACCCATAAATTTGAAGTCTAATACCAACTAAAAGGGATTGGATATGAGCAATGTTAGAAATCTAAGGCTAATACTCATTTAAAATGGGGCTCATCGAGTCAGGACCAATTTGTCCGAAAATCCAAGGCTAACACCCCCTCCAAAAACCAAGTTCTATCATTTTGGGGGGGAAAGTCTATTACCTATAAATTTGAAGTCTAATACAAACAAAAAGGGATTGGATATGAACAAGGTTATAAATCTAAGGCTAATACTCATTTAAAATGGGGCTCGTCAAGTCAGGACCAATTTTTCCAAAAATCCAAGGCTAACACCCCCTCCAAAAACCAAGTTCTATCATTTTGGGGGGAAAAGTCTATTACCCATAAATTTGAAGTCTAATACCAACAAAAAGGGATTGGATATGAACAAGGTTATAAATCTAAGGCTAATACTCATTTAAAATGGGGCTCGTCGAGTCAGGACCAATTTGTATGAAAATCCAAGGCTAACACCCCCTCCAAAAACCAAGTTCTATCATTTTGAGGGGAAAAGTCTATTACTAATAAATTTGAAGTCTAATACCAACTAAAAGGGATTGGATATGAACAAGGTTAGAAATATAAGGCTAATACTCATTTAAAATAGGGCTCGTCGAGTCAGGACCAATTTGTCCGAAAATCCAAGGCTAACACCCCCTCCAAAAACAAAGTTCAATCATTTTTGGGGGAAAAGTCTATTACCCATAAATTTGAAGTCTAATACCAACTAAAAGGGATTGGATATGAACAAGAATAGAAATATAAGGCTAATTCTCATTTAAATGGGGCTCCTCGAATAAGGATCAATTTGTCCGAAAATCCAAGGCTAACACCCCCTCCAAAAACCAAGTTCTATCATTTTGGGGGAAAAAGTCTATTACCCATAAATTTGAAGTGTAATACCAACTAAAATGGATTGGATATGAACAAGGTTAGAAATCTAAGGCTAATACTCATTTAAAATAGGGCTCGTCGAGTGAGGACCAATTTGTCCGAAAATCCAAGGCTAATACCCCCTCCAAAAACCAAGTTCAATCATTTTTGGGGGAAAAGTCTATTACCCATAAATTTGAAGTCTAATACCAACTAAAAGGGATTGGATATGAACGAGGTTAGAAATATAAGGCTAATACTCATTTATGATGGGGCTCGTCGAGTCCGGACCATTTTGTCCAAAAAATCAAAGGCTAACACCCCCTCCAAAAACCAAGTTCTATCATTTTGGGGGAAAAGTCTATTACCCATAAATTTGAAGTCTAATACCAACAAAAAGGGATTGGATATGAACAAGGTTATAAATCTAAGGCTAATACTCATTTAAAATGGGGCTCGTGAAGTCGGGACCAATTTGTCCGAAAATCCAAGGCTAACACCCCTCCAAAAACCAAGTTCTATCATTTTGAGGGGAAAAGTCTATTACTCATAAATTTGAAGTCGAATACCAACTAAAAGGGATTGTATATGAACAAGGTTAGAAATCTAAGGCTAATACTCATTTAAAATAGGGCTCATCGAGTCAGGACCAATTTGTCCGAAAATCCAAGGCTAACACCCCATCCAAAAACCAAGTTCAATCATTTTTGGGGGAAAAGTCTATTACCCATAAATTTGATGTCTAATACCAACTAAAAGGGATTGGATATGAACAAGGTTAGATATATAAGGCTAATACTCATTTATAATGGGGCTCGTCGAGTCAGGACTATTTTGTCCGACAATCCAAGGCTAACACCCCCTCCAAAAACCAAGTTCTATCATTTTGGGGGGAAAAGTCTATTACCCATAAATTTGAAGTCTAATACCAACAAAAAGGGATTGGATATGAACAAGGTTTTAAATCTAAGGCTAATACTCATTTAAAATGGGGCTCGTGAAGTCAGGACCAATTTGTCCGAAAATCCAAGGCTAA
>JAPFFH010000031.1:45653-61653 GCA_029030765.1 Salix suchowensis | reverse complement strand
CATTTTGGGAGGAAAAGTCTATTACCCATAAATTTGAAGTCTAATACGAACTAAAAGGTATTGGATATGAACAAGGTTAGAAATCTAAGGCTAACACTCATTTAAAATGTGGCTCGTCGAGTCAGGATCAATTTGTCCGAAAATCCAAGGCTAACACCCCCTCCAAAAACCAAGTTCTATCATTTTGGGGGAAAAACTCTATTACTAATAAATTTGAAGTCTAATACCAACTAAAAGGTATTGGATATGAACAAGGTTAGAAATCTAAGGCTAATACTCATTTAAAATGGGGCTCGTCGAGTCAGGATCAATTTGTCCGAAAATCCAAGGCTAACACCCCCTCCAAAAACCAAGTTCTATCATTTTAGGGGGAAAAGTCTATTACCCATAAATTTGAAGTCTAATACCAGCTAAAATGTATTGGATATGAACAAGGTTAGAAATCTAAGGCTAATACTCATTTAAAATGGGGCTCGTGAAGTCAGGATCAATTTGTCCGAAAATCCAAGGCTAACACCCCCTCCAAAAACCAAGGTCTATCATTTTTGGGGGGGGCAAGTCTATTACCCATAAATTTGAAGTCTAATACCAACTAAAATGGATTGAATATGAACAAGGTTAGAAATCTAAGGCTAATACTCATTTAAAATGGGGCTCGTGAAGTTAGGACCAATTTGTCCGAAAAATCCAAGGCTAACACCCCCTCCAAAAACCAAGTTCAATCATTTTTTGGGGGAAAGTCTATTACCCATAAATTTGAAGTCTAATACCAACAAAAAGGTATTGGATATGAACAAGGTTAGAAATCTAAGGCTAATACTCATTTAAAATGGGGCTCGTGAAGTCGGGGACCAATTTGTCCGAATATCCAACCCTAACACCCCCTCCAAAAACCAAGGTCTATCATTTTTGGGGGGAAAGTCTATTACCCATAAATTTGAAGTCTAATACCAACAAAAAGGGATTGCATATGAACAAGGTTAGAAAGCTAAGGCTAATACTCATTTAAAATGGGGCTCGTCGAGTCAGGACCAATTAGTCCGAAAATCCAAGGCTACCACCCCCTCCAAAAACCAAGTTCAATCATTTTTTGGGGGAAAAGTCTATTACCATAAATTTGAAGTCTAATACCAACTAAAAGGTATTGGATATGAACAAGGTTAGAAATCTAAGGCTAATACTCATTTAAAATGGGGCTCGTGAAGTCAGGACCAATTTGTCCGAAAATCCAAGGCTAACTCCCCCTCCAAAAACCAAGTTCTATCATTTTGGGGGGAAAAGTCTATTACCCATAAATTTGAAGTCTAATACAAACAAAAAGGGATTGGATATGAAAAAGGTTACAAATCTAAGGCTAATACTCATTTAAAATGGGGCTCGTCAAGTCAGGACCAATTTGTCTGAAAATCCAAGGCTAACACCCCCTCCAAAAACCAAGTTCTATCATTTTTGGGGGGGCAAAAGTCTATTACCCATAAATTTAAAGTCTAATACCAACTAAAAGGGATTGCATATGAACAAGGTTAGAAATCTAAGGCTAATACTCATTTAAAATGGGGCTCGTGAAGTCAGGACCAATTTGTCCGAAAATCCAAGGCTAACACCCCCTCCAAAAACGAAGTTCAATCATGTTTGGGGGGAAAAGTCTATTACCCATAAATTTGAAGTCGAATACCAACTAAACTGTATTGGATATGAACAAGGTTAGAAATCTAAGGCTAATACTCATTTAAAATGGGGCTCGTGAAGTCAGGGACCAATTTGTCCGAAAATCCAAGGCTAACACCCCTCCAAAAACCAAGTTCTATCATTTTTTGGGGGGGGCAAGTCTATTACCCATAAATTTGAAGTCTAATACCAACTAAAATAGATTGCATATGAACAAGGTTAGAAATCTAAGGCTAATACTCATTTAAAATGGGGCTCGTGAAGTTAGGACCAATTTGTCCGAAAATCCAAGGCTAACACCCCCTCCAAAAACCAAGTTCAATCATTTTTGGGGGAAAGTCTATTACCCATAAATTTGAAGTCTAATACCAACTAAAAAGGTATTGGATATGAACAAGGTTAGAAATATAAGGCTAATACTCATTTAAAATGGGGCTCGTGAAGTCCCGGATCAATTTGTCCGAATATCAAAGCCTAACACCCCCTCCAAAAACCAAGTTCTATCATTTTGGGGGGGAAAGTCTATTACCCATAAATTTGAAGTCTAATACCAACAAAAAGGGATTGCATATGAACAAGGTTAGAAAGCTAAGGCTAATACTCATTTAAAATGGGGCTCGTCGAGTCGGGACCAATTAGTCCGAAAAATCCAAGGCTAACACCCCCTCCAAAAACCAAGTTCAATCATTTTTGGGGGAAAAGTCTATTACCCATAAATTTGAAGTCTAATACCAACTAAAAGGTATTGGATATGAACAAGGTTAGAAATCTAAGGCTAATACTCATTTAAAATGGGGCTCGTAAAGTCAGGACCAATTTGTCCGAAAATCCAAGGCTAACACCCCCTCCAAAAACCAAGTTCTATCATTTTGGGGGGCAAAGTCTATTACCCATAAATTTGAAGTCTAATACCAACTAAAAGGGATTGCATATGAACAAGGTTCGAAATCTAAGGCTAATACTCATTTAAAATGGGGCTCGTGAAGTCAGGACCAATTTGTCCGAAAATCCAAGGCTAACACCCCCTCCAAAAACGAAGTTCAATCATGTTTGGGGGAAAAGTCTATTACCCATAAATTTGAAGTCGAATACCAACTAAAATGTATTGGATATGAACAAGGTTAGAAAGCTAAGGCTAATACTCATTTAAAATGGGGCTCGTCGAGTCAGGACCAATTAGTCCGAAAATCCAAGGCTAACACCCCCTCCAAAAACCAAGTTCAATCATTTTTGGGGGAAAAGTCTATTACCCATAAATTTGAAGTCTAATACCAACTAAAAGGTATTGAATATGAACAAGGTTAGAAATATAAGGCTAATACTCATTTAAAATGGGGCTCGTGAAGTCAGGACCAATTTGTCCGAAAATCCAAGGCTAACACCCCCTCCAAAAACCAAGTTCTATCATTTTGGGGGGGAAAGTCTATTACCCATAAATTTGAAGTCTAATACCAACAAAAAGGTATTGGATATGAACATGGTTAGAAATCTAAGGCTAATACTCATTTAAAATGGGGCTCGTGAAGTCAGGATCAATTTGTCTCGAATATCCAAGGCTAACACCCCCTCCAAAAACCAAGTTCTATCATTTTGGGGGGACAGTCTATTACCCATAAATTTGAAGTCTAATACCAACTAAAAGGTATTGGATATGAACAAGGTTAGAAATCTAAGGCTAATACTCATTTAAAATGGGGCTCGTGCAGTCAGGACCAATTTGTCCGAAAATCCAAGGCGAACACCCCCTCCAAAAACGAAGTTCTATCATGTTTGGGGGAAAAGTCTATTACCCATAAATTTGAAGTCGAATACCAACTAAAATGTATTGGATATGAACAAGGTTAGAAATCTAAGGCTAATACTCATTTAAAATGGGAACTCGTGAAGTCGGGGACCAATTTGTCCGAAAATCCAAGGCTAACACCCCCTCCAAAAACCAAGTTCAATCATTTTTGGGGGGCAAGTCTATTACCCATAAATTTGAAGTCTAATACCTACTAAAATGGATTACATATGAACAAGGTTAGAAATCTAAGGCTAATACTCATTTAAAATGGGGCTCGTGAAGTCAGGACCAATTTGTCCGAAAATCCAAGGCTAACACCCCCTCCAAAAACCAAGTTCTATCATTTTGGGGGGGAAAGTCTATTACCCTTAAATTTAAAGTCTAATACCAACAAAAAGGTATTGGATATGAACAAGGTTAGAAATCTAAGGCCAATACTCATTTAAAATGGGGCTCGTGAAGTCAGGACCAATTTGTCCGAAAATCCAAGGCTAACACCCCCTCCAAAAACCAAGTTCTATCATTTTGGGGGGGAAAGTCTATTACCCATAAATTTGAAGTCTAATACCAACAAAAAGGTATTGGATATGAACAAGGTTAGAAATCTAAGGCTAATACTCATTTAAAATGGGGCTCGTGAAGTCAGGACCAATTTGTCCGAATATCCAAGGCTAACACCCCCTCCAAAAACCAAGTTCTATCATTTTTGGGGGGAAAAGTCTATTACCCATAAATTTGAAGTCTAATACCAACAAAAAGGGATTGCATATGAACAAGGTTAGAAATCTAAGGCTAATACTCATTTAAAATGGGGCTCGTCGAGTCAGGACCAATTTGTCCGAAAATCCAAGGCTAACACCCCCTCCAAAAACCAAGTTCAATCATTTTTGGGGGAAAAGTCTATTACCCATTAATTTGAAGTCTAATACCAACTAAAAGGTATTGGATATGAACAAGGTTAGAAATCTAAGGCTAATACTCATTTAAAATGGGGCTCGTGAAGTCAGGATCAATTTGTCCGAAAATCCAAGGCTAACACCCCCTCCAAAAACCAAGTTCTATCATTTTTGGGCGAAAGTCTATTACCCATAAATTTGAAGTCTAATACCAACAAAAAGGTATTGGATATGAACAAGGTTAGAAATCTAAGGCTAATACTCATTTAAAATGGGGCTCGTGAAGTCAGGGACCAATTTGTCCGAAATATCCAAGCCTAACACCCCCTCCAAAAACCAAGTTCTATCATTTTTGGGGGGGAAAAGTCTATTACCCATAAATTTGAAGTCTAATACCAACAAAAAGGGATTGCATATGAACAAGGTTAGAAAGCTAAGGCTAATACTCATTTAAAATGGGGCTCGTCGAGTCGAGACCAATTAGTCCGAAAATCCAAGGCTAACACCCCCTCCAAAAACCAAGTTCAATCATTTTTGGGGGGAAAAGTCTATTACCCATTAAATTTGAAGTCTAATACCAACTAAAAAAAAAGTATTGGATATGAACAAGGTTAGAAATCTAAGGCTAATACTCATTTAAAATGGGGCTCGTGAAGTCAGGGACCAATTTGTCCGAAAATCCAAGGCTAACACCCCCTCCAAAAACCAAGTTCTATCATTTTTGGGGGGGAAAAGTCTATTACCCATAAATTTGAAGTCTAATACCAACAAAAAGGTATTGGATATGAACAAGGTTAGAAATCTAAGGCTAATACTCATTTAAAATGGGGCTCGTGAAGTCGAGACCAATTTGTCCGAATATCCAAGCCTAACACCCCCTCCAAAAACCAAGTTCTATCATATTTGGGGGGAAAAGTCTATTACCCATAAATTTGAAGTCTAATACCAACAAAAAGGGATTGCATATGAACAAGGTTAGAAAGCTAAGGCTAATACTCATTTAAAATGGGGCTCGTCGAGTCGTGACCAATTTAGTCCGAAAATCCAAGGCTAACACCCCCTCCAAAAACCAAGTTCTATCATTTTGGGGGGAAAAGTCTATTACCCATAAATTTGAAGTCTAATACCAACTAAAAGGTATTGGATATGAACAAGGTTAGAAATCTAAGGCTAATACTCATTTAAAATGGGAGCTTGTGAAGTCGAGACCAATTTGTCCGAAAAATCCAAGGCTAACACCCCCTCCAAAAACCAAGTTCTATCATTTTTGGGGGGAAAAGTCTATTACCCATAAATTTGAAGTCTAATACCAACTAAAAAGGTATTGGATATGAACAAGGTTAGAAATCTAAGGCTAATACTCATTTAAAATGCGGGCTCGTGAAGTCGGGACCAATTTGTCCGAATATCCAAGGCTAACACCCCCTCCAAAAACCAAGTTCTATCATTTTGGGGGAAAAGTCTATTACCCATAAATTTGAAGTCTAATACCAACTAAAAAGGGATTGCATATGAACAAGGTTAGAAATCTAAGGCTAATACTCATTTAAAATGGGGCTCGTCGAAGTTAGGACCAATTTGTCCGAAAATCCAAGGCTAACACCCCCTCCAAAAACCAAGTTCAATCATTTTTGGGGGGAAAAGTCTATTACCCATTAAATTTGAAGTCTAATACCAACTAAAAGGTATTGGATATGAACAAGGTTAGAAATCTAAGGCTAATACTCATTTAAAATGGGGCTCGTGAAGTCGGGACCAATTTGTCCGAAAATCCAAGGCTAACACCCCTCGAAAAACCAAGTTCTATCATTTTTGGGGGGGAAAAGTCTATTACCCATAAATTTGAAGTCTAATACCAACTAAAATGTATTGGATATGAACAAGGTTAGAAATTTAAGGCTAATACTCATTTAAAATGGGGCTCGTGAAGTCGGGATCAATTTGTCCGAAAATCCAAGGCTAACACCCCCTCCAAAAACCCAAGTTCTATCATTTTTGGGGGGGCAAAAGTCTATTACCCATAAATTTGAAGTCTAATACCAACTAAAAGGGATTGCATATGAACAAGGTTAGAAATCTAAGGCTAATACTCATTTAAAATGGGGCTCGTGAAGTCGTGACCAATTTGTCCGAAAATCCAAGGCTAACACCCCCTCCAAAAACCAAGTTCTAATCATGTTTGGGGGGAAAAGTCTATTACCCATAAATTTGAAGTCTAATACCAACTAAAAGGTATTGGATATGAACAAGGTTAGAAATATAAGGCTAATACTCATTTAAAATGGGGCTCGTGAAGTCGGGACCAATTTGTCCGAAAAATCCAAGGCTAACACCCCTCCAAAAACCAAGTTCTATCATTTTTGGGGGAAAAGTCTATTACCCATAAATTTGAAGTCTAATACCAACTAAAAAGGTATTGGATATGAACAAGGTTAGAAATCTAAGGCTAATACTCATTTAAAATGGGGCTCGTGAAGTCGTGACCAATTTGTCCGAATATCCAAGCCTAACACCCCCTCCAAAAACCAAGTTCTATCATTTTGGGGGGAAAAGTCTATTACCCATAAATTTGAAGTCTAATACCAACTAAAAAGGGATTGCATATGAACAAGGTTAGAAAGCTAAGGCTAATACTCATTTAAAATGGGGCTCGTCGAGTCGAGACCAATTAGTCCGAAAAATCCAAGGCTAACACCCCCTCCAAAAACCAAGTTCAATCATTTTTGGGGGAAAAGTCTATTACCCATTAAATTTGAAGTCTAATACCAACTAAAAAAAAAGTATTGGATATGAACAAGGTTAGAAATCTAAGGCTAATACTCATTTAAAATGGGGCTCGTGAAGTCGGGACCAATTTGTCCGAAAATCCAAGGCTAACACCCCCTCCAAAAACCAAGTTCTATCATTTTTGGGGGGGAAAAGTCTATTACCCATAAATTTGAAGTCTAATACCAACTAAAAAGGTATTGGATATGAACAAGGTTAGAAATCTAAGGCTAATACTCATTTAAAATGGGGCTCGTGAAGTCGAGACCAATTTGTCCGAATATCCAAGGCTAACACCCCCTCCAAAAACCAAGTTCTATCATTTTTGGGGGGAAAAGTCTATTACCCATAAATTTGAAGTCTAATACCAACAAAAAGGGATTGCATATGAACAAGGTTAGAAAGCTAAGGCTAATACTCATTTAAAATGGGGCTCGTAGAGTCGGGACCAATTTAGTCCGAAAATCCAAGGCTAACACCCTCCAAAAACCAAGTTCAATCATTTTTGGGGGGAAAAGTCTATTACCCATTAAATTTGAAGTCTAATACCAACTAAAAGGTATTGGATATGAACAAGGTTAGAAATCTAAGGCTAATACTCATTTAAAATGGGGCTCGTGAAGTCGGGACCAATTTGTCCGAAAATCCAAGGCTAACACCCCCTCCAAAAACCAAGTTCTATCATTTTGGGGGGGAAAAGTCTATTACCCATAAATTTGAAGTCTAATACCAACTAAAAAGGGATTGGATATGAACAAGGTTAGAAATCTAAGGCTAATACTCATTTAAAATGGGGCTCGTCAAGTCGAGACCAATTTGTCCGAAAAATCCAAGGCTAACACCCCCTCCAAAAACCAAGTTCTATCATTTTGGGGGGGAAAAGTCTATTACCCATAAATTTGAAGTCTAATACCAACTAAAACGGATTGCATATGAACAAGGTTAGAAATCTAAGGCTAATACTCATTTAAAATGGGGCTCGTGAAGTCGGGACCAATTTGTCCGAAAATCCAAGGCTAACACCCCTCCAAAAACCAAGTTCTATCATTTTTGGGGGGAAAAGTCTATTACCCATAAATTTGAAGTCTAATACCAACTAAAAAGGTATTAGATATGAACAAGGTTAGAAATCTAAGGCTAATACTCATTTAAAATGGGGCTCGTGAAGTCGGGACCAATTTGTCCGAAAATCCAAGGCTAACACCCCTCCAAAAACCAAGTTCTATCATTTTTGGGGGGGGCAAAAGTCTATTACCCATAAATTTGAAGTCTAATACCAACTAAAAGGGATTGCATATGAACAAGGTTAGAAATCTAAGGCTAATACTCATTTAAAATGGGGCTCGTGAAGTCGGGACCAATTTGTCCGAAAAATCCAAGGCTAACACCCCCTCCAAAAACCAAGTTTAATCATGTTTGGGGGAAAAGTCTATTACCCATAAATTTGAAGTCTAATACCAACTAAAAAGGTATTGGATATGAACAAGGTTAGAAATATAAGGCTAATACTCATTTAAAATGGGGCTCGTGAAGTCGGGATCAATTTGTCCGAAAATCCAAGGCTAACACCCCCTCCAAAAACCAAGTTCTATCATTTTTGGGGGGAAAAGTCTATTACCCATAAATTTGAAGTCTAATACCAACAAAAAGGTATTGGATATGAACAAGGTTAGAAATCTAAGGCTAATACTCATTTAAAATGGGGCTCGTGAAGTCAGGACCAATTTGTCCGAAAATCCAAGGCTAACACCCCCTCCAAAAACCAAGTTCTATCATTTTGGGGGGGAAAAGTCTATTACCCATAAATTTGAAGTCTAATACCAACTAAAAAGGGATTGCATATGAACAAGGTTAGAAATCTAAGGCTAATACTCATTTAAAATGGGGCTCGTCGAGTCAGGACCAATTTGTCCGAAAATCCAAGGCTAACACCCCCTCCAAAAACCAAGTTCAATCATTTTTGGGGGAAAAGTCTATTACCCATAAATTTGAAGTCTAATACCAACTAAAAAGTATTGGATATGAACAAGGTTAGAAATCTAAGGCTAATACTCATTTAAAATGGGGCTCGTGAAGTCAGGACCAATTTGTCCGAAAATCCAAGGCTAACACCCCCTCCAAAAACCAAGTTCTATCATTTTTGGGGGGAAAAGTCTATTACCCATAAATTTGAAGTCTAATACCAACTAAAAAGGTATTGGATATGAACAAGGTTAGAAATCTAAGGCTAATACTCATTTAAAATGGGGCTCGTGAAGTCAGGACCAATTTGTCCGAAAATCCAAGGCTAACACCCCCTCCAAAAACCAAGTTCTATCATTTTGGGGGGAAAAGTCTATTACCCATAAATTTGAAGTCTAATACCAACTAAAAAGGGATTGCATATGAACAAGGGTAGAAAGATAAGGCTAATACTCATTTAAAATGGGGCTCGTAGAGTCGAGACCAATTTGTCCGAAAAATCCAAGGCTAACACCCCCTCCAAAAACCAAGTTCAATCATTTTTGGGGGGAAAAGTCTATTACCCATAAATTTGAAGTCTAATACCAACTAAAAGGTATTGGATATGAACAAGGTTAGAAATCTAAGGCTAATACTCATTTAAAATGGGGCTCGTCCAGTCGAGACCAATTTGTCCGAAAATCCAAGGCTAACACCCCTCCAAAAACCAAGTTCTATCATTTTGGGGGGAAAAGTCTATTACCCATAAATTTGAAGTCTAATACCAACTAAAAAGGGATTGGATATGAACAAGGTTACAAATCTAAGGCTAATACTCATTTAAAATGGGGCTCGTCAAGTCGAGACCAATTTGTCCGAAAATCCAAGGCTAACACCCCTCCAAAAAACCAAGTTCTATCATTTTGGGGGGAAAAGTCTATTACCCATAAATTTGAAGTCTAATACCAACTAAAACGGATTGCATATGAACAAGGTTAGAAATCTAAGGCTAATACTCATTTAAAATGGGGCTCGTGAAGTCAGGACCAATTTGTCCGAAAATCCAAGGCTAACACCCCCTCCAAAAACCAAGTTTAATCATGTTTGGGGGGAAAAGTCTATTACCCATAAATTTGAAGTCTAATACCAACTAAAAGGTATTGGATATGAACAAGGTTAGAAATCTAAGGCTAATACTCATTTAAAATGGGGCTCGTCAAGTCAGGACCAATTTGTCCGAAAATCCAAGCCTAACACCCCCTCCAAAAACCAAGTTCTATCATATTTGGGGGGAAAAGTCTATTACCCATAAATTTGAAGTCTAATACCAACTAAAAAGGGATTGCATATGAACAAGGTTAGAAAGCTAAGGCTAATACTCATTTAAAATGGGGCTCGTCGAGTCAAGACCAATTTAGTCCGAAAAATCCAAGGCTAACACCCCTCCAAAAACCAAGTTCTATCATTTTTGGGGGGAAAAGTCTATTACCCATAAATTTGAAGTCTAATACCAACTAAAAGGTATTGGATATGAACAAGGTTAGAAATCTAAGGCTAATACTCATTTAAAATGGGGCTCGTGAAGTCAGACCAATTTGTCCGAAAATCCAAGGCTAACACCCCCTCCAAAAACCAAGTTCTATCATTTTTGGGGGGGAAAAGTCTATTACCCATAAATTTGAAGTCTAATACCAACTAAAAAGGTATTGGATATGAACAAGGTTAGAAATCTAAGGCTAATACTCATTTAAAATGGGGCTCGTGAAGTCGGGACCAATTTGTCCGAATATCCAAGGCTAACACCCCCTCCAAAAACCAAGTTCTATCATTTTTGGGGGGAAAAGTCTATTACCCATAAATTTGAAGTCTAATACCAACTAAAAAGGGATTGCATATGAACAAGGTTAGAAATCTAAGGCTAATACTCATTTAAAATGGGGCTCGTCGAGTCAGGGACCAATTTATCCGAAAAATCCAAGGCTAACACCCCCTCCAAAAACCAAGTTCAATCATTTTTGGGGGAAAAGTCTATTACCCATTAAATTTGAAGTCTAATACCAACTAAAAGGTATTGGATATGAACAAGGTTAGAAATCTAAGGCTAATACTCATTTAAAATGGGGCTCGTGAAGTCGGGACCAATTTGTCCGAAAATCCAAGGCTAACACCCCCTCCAAAAACCAAGTTCTATCATTTTGGGGGGGAAAAGTCTATTACCCATAAATTTGAAGTAGAATACCAACTAAAATGTATTGGATATGAACAAGGTTAGAAATTTAAGGCTAATACTCATTTAAAATGGGGCTCGTGAAGTCAGGATCAATTTGTCTGAAAATCCAAGGCTAACACCCCCTCCAAAAACCAAGTTCTATCATTTTGGGGGGCAAAGTCTATTACCCATAAATTTGAAGTCTAATACCACCTAAAAGGGATTGCATATGAACAAGGTTAGAAATCTAAGGCTAATATTCATTTAAAATGGGGCTTGTCAAGTCAGGACCAATTTGTTTGAAAATCCAAGGCTAACACCCCCTCCAAAAACCAAGTTCTATCATTTTGGGGGGCAAAGTCTATTACCCATAAATTTGAAGTCTAATACCAACTAAAAGGGATTGCATATGAACAAGGTTAGAAATCTAAGGCTAATACTCATTTAAAATGGGAGCTCGTGAAGTCGGGACCAATTTGTCCGAAAAATCCAAGGCTAACACCCCCTCCAAAAACCAAGTTCTAATCATGTTTTGGGGGGAAAAGTCTATTACCCATAAATTTGAAGTCGAATACCAACTAAAATGTATTGGATATGAACAAGGTTAGAAATTTAAGGCTAATACTCATTTAAAATGGGGCTCGTGAAGTCAGGATCAATTTGTCCGAAAATCCAAGGCTAACACCCCCTCCAAAAACCAAGTTCTATCATTTTTGGGGGGGAAAAGTCTATTACCAATAAATTTGAAGTCTAATACCAACTAAAATGGATTGCATATGAACAAGGTTAGAAATCTAAGGCTAATACTCATTTAAAATGGGAGCTCGTGAAGTCGGGACCAATTTGTCCGAAAAATCCAACGCTAACACCCCCTCCAAAAACCAAGTTTAATCATGTTTGGGGGAAAAGTCTATTACCCATAAATTTGAAGTCGAATACCAACTAAAATGTATTGGATATGAACAAGGTTAGAAATTTAAGGCTAATACTCATTTAAAATGGGGCTCGTGAAGTCAGGATCAATTTGTCCGAAAATCCAAGGCTAACACCCCCTCCAAAAACCAAGTTCTATCATTTTGGGGGGGCAAGTCTATTACCCAATAAATTTGAAGTCTAATACCAACTAAAATGGATTGCATATGAACAAGGTTAGAAATCTAAGGCTAATACTCATTTAAAATGGGGCTCGTGAAGTTAGGACCAATTTGTCCAAAAATCCAAGGCTAACACCCCCTCCAAAAACCAAGTTCAATCATTTTTGGGGGAAAAGTCTATTACCCATAAATTTGAAGTCTAATACCAACTAAAAGGTATTGGATATGAACAAGGTTAGAAATCTAAGGCTAATACTCATTTAAAATGGGGCTCGTCAAGTCAGGACCAATTTGTCCGAAAATCCAAGGCTAACACCCCCTCCAAAAACCAAGTTCTATCATTTTGGGGGGAAAAGTCTATTACCCATAAATTTGAAGTCTAATACCAACAAAAAGGGATTGGATATGAACAAGGTTAGAAATCTAAGGCTAATACTCATTTAAAATGGGGCTCGTCGAGTCAGGGACCAATTTGTCCGAAAAATCCAAGGCTAACACCCCTCCAAAAACCAAGTTCTATCATTTTTGGGTGGGAAAAGTCTATTACCCATAAATTTTGAAGTCTAATACCAACTAAAAGGGATTGCATATGAACAAGGTTAGAAATCTAAGGCTAATACTCATTTAAAATGGGGCTCGTGAAGTCAGGACCAATTTGTCCGAAAATCCAAGGCTAACACCCCCTCCAAAAACCAAGTTCTATCATTTTGGGAGGGCAAGTCTATTACCCATAAATTTGAAGTATAATACCAACTAAAATGGATTGCATATGAACAAGGTTAGAAATTTAGGCTAATACTCATTTAAAATGGGGCTCGTGAAGTTAGGACCAATTTGTCCGAAAATCCAAGGCTAACACCCCCTCCAAAAACCAAGTTCAATCATTTTTGGGGGAAAGTCTATTACCCATAAATTTGAAGTCTAATACCAACAAAAAGGTATTGGATATGAACAAGGTTAGAAATCTAAGGCTAATACTCATTTAAAATGGGGCTCGTGAAGTCGGGACCAATTTGTCCGAATATCCAATCCTAACACCCCCTCCAAAAACCAAGTTCTATCATTTTGGGGGGAAAGTCTATTACCCATAAATTTGAAGTCTAATACCAACAAAAAGGGATTGCGTATGAACAAGGTTAGAAAGCTAAGGCTAATACTCATTTAAAATGGGGCTCGTCGAGTCAGGACCAATTAGTCCGAAAATCCAAGGCTAACACCCCCTCCAAAAACCAAGTTCAATCATTTTTTGGGGGGAAAAGTCTATTACCCATTAATTTGAAGTCTAATACCAACTAAAAGGTATTGGATATGAACAAGGTTAGAAATCTAAGGCTAATACTCATTTAAAATGGGGCTCGTGAAGTCAGGACCAATTTGTCCGAAAATCCAAGGCTAACACCCCCTCCAAAAACCAAGTTCTATCATTTTGGGGGGGAAAGTCTATTACCCATAAATTTGAAGTCTAATACCAACAAAAAGGGATTGGATATGAACAAGGTTAGAAATCTAAGGCTAATAATCATTTAAAATGGGGCTCGTCAAGTCAGGACCAATTTGTCTGAAAATCCAAGGCTAACACCCCCTCCAAAAACCAAGTTCTATCATTTTGGGGGGGAAAGTCTATTACCCATAAATTTGAAGTCTAATACCAACTAAAAGGGATTGCATATGAACAAGGTTAGAAATATAAGGCTAATACTCATTTAAAATGGGGCTCGTGAAGTCGGGGATCAATTTGTCCGAAAAATCCAAGGCTAACACCCCCTCCAAAAACCAAGTTCTATCATTTTGGGAGGGCAAGTCTATTACCCATAAATTTGAAGTATAATACCAACTAAAATGGATTGCATATGAACAAGGTTAGAAATCTAAGGCTAATACTCATTTAAAATGGGGCTCGTGATGTTAGGACCAATTTGTCCGAAAATCCAAGGCTAACACCCCCTCCAAAAACCAAGTTCAATCATTTTTGGGGGAAAGTCTATTACCCATAAATTTGAAGTCTAATACCAACAAAAAGGTATTGGATATGAACAAGGTTAGAAATCTAAGGCTAATACTCATTTAAAATGGGGCTCGTGAAGTCAGGACCAATTTGTCCGAATATCCAATCCTAACACCCCCTCCAAAAACCAAGTTCTATCATTTTGGGGGGGAAAGTCTATTACCCATAAATTTGAAGTCTAATACCAACAAAAAGGGATTGCGTATGAACAAGGTTAGAAAGCTAAGGCTAATACTCATTTAAAATGGGGCTCGTCGAGTCAGGACCAATTAGTCCGAAAATCCAAGGCTAACACCCCCTCCAAAAACCAAGTTCAATCATTTTTGGGGGAAAAGTCTATTACCCATTAATTTGAAGTCTAATACCAACTAAAAGGTATTGTATATGAACAAGGTTAGAAATCTAAGGCTAATACTCATTTAAAATGGGGCTCGTCAAGTCAGGACCAATTTGTCTGAAAATCCAAGGCTAACACCCCCTCCAAAAACCAAGTTCTATCATTTTGGGGGGGAAAGTCTATTACCCATAAATTTGAAGTCTAATACCAACTAAAAGGGATTGCATATGAACAAGGTTAGAAATCTAAGGCTAATACTCATTTAAAATGGGGCTCGTGAAGTCAGGATCAATTTGTCCGAAAATCCAAGGCTAACACCCCCTCCAAAAACCAAGTTCTATCATTTTGGGAGGGCAAGTCTATTACCCATAAATTTGAAGTATAATACCAACTAAAATGGATTGCATATGAACAAGGTTAGAAATCTAAGGCTAATACTCATTTAAAATGGGGCTCGTGAAGTTAGGACCAATTTGTCCGAAAATCCAAGGCTAACACCCCCTCCAAAAACCAAGTTCAATCATTTTTGGGGGGAAAGTCTATTACCCATAAATTTGAAGTCTAATACCAACAAAAAGGTATTGGATATGAACAAGGTTAGAAATCTAAGGCTAATACTCATTTAAAATGGGGCTCGTGAAGTCAGGACCAATTTGTCCGAATATCCAAGCCTAACACCCCCTCCAAAAACCAAGTTCTATCATTTTGGGGGGGAAAGTCTATTACCCATAAATTTGAAGTCTAATACCAACAAAAAGGGATTGCGTATGAACAAGGTTAGAAATCTAAGGCTAATACTCATTTAAAATGGGGCTCGTCGAGTCAGGACCACTTAGTCCGAAAATCCAAGGCTAACACCCCCTCCAAAAACCAAGTTTAATCATGTTTGGGGGAAAAGTCTATTACCCATAAATTTGAAGTCGAATACCAACTAAAATGTATTGGATATGAACAAGGTTAGAAATTTAAGGCTAATACTCATTTAAAATGGGGCTCGTGAAGTCAGGATCAATTTGTCCGAAAATCCAAGGCTAACACCCCCTCCAAAAACCAAGTTCTATCATTTTGGGGGGGCAAGTCTATTACCAATAAATTTGAAGTCTAATACCAACTAAAATGGATTGCATATGAACAAGGTTAGAAATCTAAGGCTAATACTCATTTAAAATGGAGCTTGTGAAGTCAGGACCAATTTGTCCGAAAATCCAACGCTAACACCCCCTCCAAAAACCAAGTTGAATCATGTTTGGGGGAAAAGTCTATTACCCATAAATTTGAAGTCGAATACCAACTAAAAT
>JAPFFH010000031.1:28153-45153 GCA_029030765.1 Salix suchowensis | reverse complement strand
AATGAGTATTAGCCTTAGATTTATAACCTTGTTCATATCCAATCCCTTTTAGTTGGTATTAGACTTCAAATTTATGGGTAATAGACTTTTCCCCCCAAAATGATAGAACTTGGTTTTTGGAGGGGGTGTTAGCCTTGGATTTTCGGACAAATTGGTCCTGACTCGACGAGCACCATTTTAAATGTGTATTAGCCTTATATTTCTAACCTTGTTCATATCCAATCCCTTTTAGTTGTATTAGACTTCAAATTTAAGGGTAATAGACTTTTCCCCCCAAAATGATAGAACTTGGTTTTTAAAGGGGGTGTTAGCCTTGGATTTTCGGACAAATTGGTCCTGACTCGACGAGCCCCATTTTAAATGAGTATAAGCCTTAGATTTCTAACCTTGTTCATATCCAATACCTTTTAGTTGGTATTAGACTTCAAATTTATGGATAATAGACTTTTACCCCAAACATGATTGAACTTGGTTTTTGGAGGGGGTGTTAGCCTTGGATTTTCGGACAAATTGGTCCTGACTTCACGAGCACCATTTTAAATGAGTATTAGCCTCATATTTCTAACCTTGTTCATATACAATACCTTTTAGTTGGTATTAGACTTCAAATTTATGGGTAATAGACTTTTCCCTCAAACATGATTGAACTTGGTTTTTGGATGGGGTGTTAGCCTTGGATTTTCGGACAAATTGGTCCTGACTCGACGATCCCCATTTTAAATGAGTATTAGCCTTAGATTTCTAACCTTGTTCATATCCAATCCCTTTTAGTTGGTATTAGACTTCAAATTTATGGGTAATAGACTTTTCCCCCAAAAATGATAGAACTTGGTTTTTGGAGGGGGTGTTAGACTTGGATTTTCGGACAAATTGGTCTTGACTCGACGAGCCCCATTTTAAATGATTATTAGCCTTATATTTCTAACCTTGTTCATATACAATCCCTTTTAGTTGGTATTATACTTCAAATTTATGGGTAATAGAATTTTGCCCCTAAAATGATAGAACTTGGTTTTTGGAGGGGGTGTTAGCCTTGGATTTTCGGACAAATTGGTCCTGACTCGACGATCCCCATTTTAAATGAGTATTAGCCTTATATTTCTAACCTTGTTCATATTTAATCCCTTTTAGTTGGTATTAGACTTCAAATTTATGGGTAATAGACTTTTCCCCCCAAAATGATAGAACTTGGTTTTTGAAGGGGGTGTTAGCCTTGGATTTTCAGACAAATTGGTCCTGACTCGACGAGCCCCATTTTAAATGATTATTAGCCTTAGATTTGTAACCTTGTTCATATCCAATCCCTTTTAGTTGGTATTAGACTTCAAATTTATGGGTAATAGACTTTTCCCCCCAAAATGATAGAACTTGGTTTTTGGAGGGGGTGTTAGCCTTGGATTTCCAGACAAATTGGTCCTGAATTGACGAGCCCCATTTTAAATGATTATTTGCCTTATATTTCTAACCTTGTTCATACCAATACCTTTTGGTTGGAATTAGACTTCAAATTTATGGGTAATAGACTTTCCCCCCAAAAATGATTGAACTTGGTTTTTGGAGGGGGTGTTAGCCTTGCATTTTCAGACAAATTGATCATGACTCCACTAGCCCCATTTAAATGAGTATTAGCCTTAGATTTCTAACCTTGTTCATATACAAGACCTTTTAGTTGGTATTAGACTTCAAATTTAAGGGTAATAGACTTTTCCCCCCAAAATGATAGAACTTGGTTTTTGAAGGGGTTGTTAGCCTTGGATTTTCAGACAAATTGGTCCTGACTCAACGAGCCCCATTTTAAAGGAGTATTAGCCTTAGATTTCTAACCTTGTTCATATCCAATACTTTTTTGTTGGTATTAGACTTCAAATTTATGGGTAATAGACTTTTCCCCCAAAAATGATAGAACTTGGTTTTTGGAGGGGGCGTTAGTGTTGAATTTTAGGACAAATTGGTCCTGACTCGACGAGCCCCATTTTAAATGAGTATAAGCCTTAGATTTCTAACCTTGTTCATATCCAATACCTTTTAGTTGGTATTAGACTTCAAATTTAAGGGTAATAGACTTTTCCCCCCAAAATGATAGAACTTGGTTTTTGAAGGGGGTGTTAGCCTTGGATTTTCGGACAAATTGGTCCTGACTCGACGAGCCCCATTTTAAATGAGTATAAACCTTAGATTTCTAACCTTGATCATATCCAATACCTTTTTGTTGGTATTAGACTTCAATTTATAGGTAATAGACTTTTCCCCCAAAAATGATTGATCTTGGTTTTTGGAGGGGGTGTTAGCCTTGGATTTTCGGACAAATTGGTCCTGACTCGACGAGCCCCATTTTAAATGAGTATAAGCCTTAGATTTCTAACCTTGTTCATATCCAATACTTTTTTGTTGGTATTAGACTTCAAATTTATGGGTAATAGACTTTTCCCCCAAAAATGATAGAACTTGGTTTTTGAAGGGGGTGTTAGCCTTGGATTTTCGGACAAATTAGTCCTGACTCGACGAGCCCCATTTTAAATGAGTATTAGCCTTAGATTTCTAACCTTGTTCATATCCAATCCCTTTTAGTTGGTATTAGACTTCAAATTTATGGATAATAGACTTTTCCCCCAAACATGATTGAACTTGGTTTTTGGAGGGGGTGTTAGCCTTTGATTTTCGGACAAATTGGTCCTTACTCGACGAGCCTCAGTTTAGATGAGTATTAGCCTTAGATTTCTAACCTTGTTCGTATCCAATCCATTTTAGTTGGTATTAGACTTCAAATTTATGGGTAATAGACTTTTCCCCCCAAAATGATAGAACTTGGTTTATGGAGGGGGTGTTAGCCTTGGATTTTCGGACAAATTGGTCCTGACTTGATGAGCCCCATTTTAAATGATTATTAGCCTTATATTTCTAACCTTTTTCATATCCAATACCTTTTAGTTGGTATTAGACTTCAAATTTAAGGGTAATAGACTTTTCCCCCCAAAATGATAGAACTTGGTTTTTGGAGGGGGTGTTAGCCTTGGATATTCGGACAAATTGGTCCTGACTCGACGAGCCTCAGTTTAGATGAGTATTAGCCTTAGATTTCTAACCTTGTTCGTATCCAATCCATTTTAGTTGGTATTAGACTTCAAATTTATGGGTAATAGACTTTTCCCCCCAAAATGATAGAACTTGGTTTATGGAGGGGGTGTTAGCCTTGGATTTTCGGACAAATTGGTCCTGACTTGATGAGCCCCATTTTAAATGATTATTAGCCTTAGATTTCTAACCTTTTTCATATCCAATACCTTTTAGTTGGTATTAGACTTCAAATTTAAGGGTAATAGACTTTTCCCCCCAAAATGATAGAACTTGGTTTTTGAAGGGGGTGTTAGCCTTGGATTTTCGGACAAATTGGTCCTGAGTCGACGAGCCCCATTTTAAATGAGTATAAGCCTTAGATTTCTAACCTTGTTCATATCCAATACCTTTTTGTTGGTATTAGACTTCAATTTATGGGTAATAGACTTTTCCCCCAAAAATGATTGATCTTGGTTTTTGGATGGGGTGTTAGCTTTGGATTTTCGGACAAATTGGTCCTGACACGACGAGCCCCATTTTAAATGAGTATTAGCCTTAGATTCCTAACCTTGTTCATATTCAATCCCTTTTAGTTTGTATTAGACTTCAAATTTATGGATAATAGACTTTCCCCCCAAACATGATTGAACTTGGTTTTTGGAGGGGGTGTTAGCCTTGGATTTTCGGACAAATTGGTCATGACTTCATGAGCCCCATTTTAAATGAGTATTAGCCTTATATTTCTAACCTTGTTCATATCCAATACCTTTTAGTTGGTTATTAGACTTCAAATTTATGGGTAATAGACTTTTTCCCCCCCAAAATAATAGAACTTGGTTTTTGGAGGGGGTGTTAGCCTTGGATATTCGGACAAATTGGTCCTGACTCGACGAGCCCCATTTTAAATGAGTATTAGCCTTAGATTTCTAACCTTGTTCATATCCAATCCCTTTTAGTTGGTATTAGACTTCAAATTTAAGGATAATAGACTTTTCCCCCAAACATGATTTAACTTGGTTTTTGGAGGGGTGTTAGCCTTGGATTTTCGGACAAATTGGTCCTGACTCGACGAGCCTCAGTTTAGATGAGTATTAGCCTTAGATTTCTAACCTTGTTCGTATCCAATCCATTTTAGTTTGTATTAGACTTCAAATTTATGGGTAATAGACTTTTCCCCCCAAAATGATAGAACTTGGTTTATGGAGGGGGTGTTAGCCTTGGATTTTCGGAAAAATTGGTCCTGACTTGATGAGCCCCATTTTAAATGATTATTAGCCTTATATTTGTAACCTTGTTCATATCCAATACCTTTTAGTTGGTATTAGACTTCAAATTTATGGGTAATAGACTTTTCCCCCCAAAAATGATAGAACTTGGTTTTTGAAGGGGGTGTTAGCCTTGGATTTTCGGACAAATTGGTCCTGACTCGACGAGCCCCATTTTAAATGAGTATAAACCTTAGATTTCTAACCTTGATCATATCCAATACCTTTTTGTTGGTATTAGACTTCAATTTATAGGTAATAGACTTTTCCCCCAAAAATGATTGATCTTGGTTTTTGGAGGGGGTGTTAGCCTTGGATTTTCGGACAAATTGGTCCTGACTCGACGAGCCTCAGTTTAGATGAGTATTAGCCTTAGATTTCTAACCTTGTTCGTATCCAATCCATTTTAGTTGGTATTAGACTTCAAATTTATGGGTAATAGACTTTTCCCCCCCAAAAATGATAGAACTTGGTTTATGGAGGGGGTGTTAGCCTTGGATTTTCGGACAAATTGGTCCTGACTTGATGAGCCCCATTTTAAATGATTATTAGCCTTATATTTCTAACCTTTTTCATATCCAATACCTTTTAGTTGGTATTAGACTTCAAATTTAAGGGTAATAGACTTTTCCCTCCAAAATGATAGAACTTGGTTTTTGAAGGGGGTGTTAGCCTTGGATTTTCGGACAAATTGGTCCTGACTCGACGAGCCCCATTTTAAATGAGTATAAACCTTAGATTTCTAACCTTGATCATATCCAATACCTTTTTGTTGGTATTAGACTTCAATTTATAGGTAATAGACTTTTCCCCCCAAAAATGATTGATCTTGGTTTTTGGAGGGGTGTTAGCCTTGGATTTTCGGACAAATTGGTCCTGACTCGACGAGCCCCATTTTAAATGAGTATTAGCCTTAGATTTCTAACCTTGTTCATATTCAATCCCTTTTAGTTTGTATTAGACTTCAAATTTATGGATAATAGACTTTCCCCCGAAACATGATTGAACTTGGTTTTTGGAGGGGGTGTTAGCCTTGGATTTTCGGACAAATTGGTCATGACTTCACGAGCCCCATTTTAAATGAGTATTAGCCTTATATTTCTAACCTTGTTCATATCCAATACCTTTTAGTTGGTATTAGACTTCAAATTTATGGGTAATAGACTTTTCCCCCCAAAATAATAGAACTTGGTTTTTGGAGGGGGTGTTAGCCTTGGATATTCGGACAAATTGGTCCTGACTCGACGAGCCTCAGTTTAGATGAGTATTAGCCTTAGATTTCTAACCTTGTTCGTATCCAATCCATTTTAGTTGGTATTAGACTTCAAATTTATGGGTAATAGACTTTTCCCCCCAAAATGATAGAACTTGGTTTATGGAGGGGGTGTTAGCCTTGGATTTTCGGACAAATTGGTCCTGACTTGATGAGCCCCATTTTAAATGATTATTAGCCTTAGATTTCTAACCTTTTTCATATCCAATACCTTTTAGTTGGTATTAGACTTCAAATTTAAGGGTAATAGACTTTTCCCCCCAAAATGATAGAACTTGGTTTTTGAAGGGGGTGTTAGCCTTGGATTTTCGGACAAATTGGTCCTGAGTCGACGAGCCCCATTTTAAATGAGTATAAGCCTTAGATTTCTAACCTTGTTCATATCCAATACCTTTTTAGTTGGTATTAGACTTCAATTTATGGGTAATAGACTTTTCCCCCCAAAAATGATTGATCTTGGTTTTTGGAGGGGGTGTTAGCTTTGGATTTTCGGACAAATTGGTCCTGACTCGACGAGCCCCATTTTAAATGAGTATTAGCCTTAGATTCCTAACCTTGTTCATATTCAATCCCTTTTAGTTTGTATTAGACTTCAAATTTATGGATAATAGACTTTCCCCCCAAACATGATTGAACTTGGTTTTTGGAGGGGGTGTTAGCCTTGGATTTTCGGACAAATTGGTCATGACTTCATGAGCCCCATTTTAAATGAGTATTAGCCTTATATTTCTAACCTTGTTCATATCCAATACCTTTTAGTTGGTTATTAGACTTCAAATTTATGGGTAATAGACTTTCCCCCCAAACATGATAGAACTTGGTTTTTGGAGGGGGTGTTAGCCTTGGATATTCGGACAAATTGGTCCTGACTCGACGAGCCCCATTTTAAATGAGTATTAGCCTTAGATTTCTAACCTTGTTCATATCCAATCCCTTTTAGTTGGTATTAGACTTCAAATTTAAGGATAATAGACTTTTCCCCCAAACATGATTTAACTTGGTTTTTGGAGGGGGTGTTAGCCTTGGATTTTTCGGACAAATTGGTCCCGACTCGACGAGCCCTCAGTTTTAGATGAGTATTAGCCTTAGATTTCTAACCTTGTTCGTATCCAATCCATTTTAGTTTGTATTAGACTTCAAATTTATGGGTAATAGACTTTTCCCCCCAAAATGATAGAACTTGGTTTATGGAGGGGGTGTTAGCCTTGGATTTTCGGAAAAATTGGTCCTGACTTGATGAGCCCCATTTTAAATGATTATTAGCCTTATATTTGTAACCTTGTTCATATCCAATACCTTTTAGTTGGTATTAGACTTCAAATTTATGGGTAATAGACTTTTTCCCCCCAAAATGATAGAACTTGGTTTTTGGAGGGGGTGTTAGCCTTGGATTTTCGGACAAATTGGTCCCCGACTCGCACGAGCCCCATTTTTAAATGATTATTAGCCTTAAATTTCTAACCTTGTTCATATCTAATCTCTTTTTAGTTGGTATTACACTTCAAATTTATGGGTAATAGACTTTTCCCCCCAAAAAATGATAGAACTTGGTTTTTGGAGGGGGTGTTAGCCTTGGATATTCTGGACAAATTGGTCCTGACTCGACGAGCCCCATTTTAAATGAGTATTAGCCTTAGATTTCTAACCTTGTTCATATCCAATCCCTTTTAGTTGGTATTAGACTTCAAATTTAAGGGTAATAGACTTTTCCCCCCAAAATGATAGAACTTGGTTTTTGAAGGGGGTGTTAGCCTTGGATTTTTCGGACAAATTGGTCCCCGACTCGACGAGCCCCATTATAAATGAGTATAAGCCTTATATTTCTAACCTTTTTCATATACAATACTTTTTTGTTGGTATTAGACTTCAAATTTATGGGTAATACACTTTTCCCCCAAAAATGATAGAACTTGGTTTTTGGAGGGGGTGTTAGCCTTGAATTTTCGGACAAATTGGTCCTAACTCGACGAGCCCCATTTTAAATGAGTATTAGCCATATATTTCTAACCTTGTTCATATCCAATCCCTCTTAGTTCGTATTAGACTTCTAATTTATGGGTAATAGACTTTTCCCCCCAAAATGATTGAACTTGGTTTTTGGAGGGGGTGTTAGCCTTGGATTTTTGGACAAATTGGTCCTGACACGACGAGCCCCATTTTAAATGAGTATTAGCCTTAGATTTCTAACCTTGTTCATATCCAATACCTTTTTGTTGGTATTAGACTTCAATTTATGGGTAATAGACTTTTCCCCCAAAAATGATTGATCTTGGTTTTTGGAGGAGGTGTTAGCCTTGGATTTTCGGACAAATTGGTCCTGACTCGACGAGCCCCATTTTAAATGAGTATTAGCCTTAGATTTCTAACCTTGTTCATATTCAATCCCTTTTAGTTTGTATTAGACTTCAAATTTATGGATAATAGACTTTCCCCCCAAACATGATTGAACTTGGTTTTTGGAGGGGGTGTTAGCCTTGGATTTTCGGACAAATTGGTCATGACTTCACGAGCCCCATTTTAAATGAGTATTAGCCTTATATTTCTAACCTTGTTCATATTCAATACCTTTTAGTTGGTATTAGACTTCAAATTTATGGGTAATAGACTTTTCCCCCCCAAAATAATAGAACTTGGTTTTTGGAGGGGGTGTTAGCCTTGGATATTCGGACAAATTGGTCCTGACTCAACGAGCCCCACTTTAAATGAGTATTAGCCTTAGATTTCTAAACTTGTTCATATCCAATCCCTTTTAGTTGGTATTAGACTTCAAATTTATGGATAATAGACTTTTCACCCAAACATGATTGAACTTGGTTTTTGGAGGGGGTGTTGGCCTTGGATTTTCGGACAAATTGGTCCCGACTCGACGAGCCCTCGGTTTAGATGAGTATTAGCCTTAGATTTCTAACCTTGTTCGTATCCAATCCATTTTAGTTGGTATTAGACTTCAAATTTATGGGTAATAGACTTTTCCCCCCAAAATGATAGAACTTGGTTTATGGAGGGGGTGTTAGCCTTGGATTTTCGGAAAAATTGGTCTTGACTTGATGAGCCCCATTTTAAATGACTATTAGCTTTAGATTTCTAAACTTGTTCATATCCAATACCTTTTAGTTGGTATTAGACTTCAAATTTAAGGGTAATAGACTTTCCCCCCACAAATGATTGAACTTGGTTTTTGGAGGGGGTGTTAGCCTTGCATTTTCAGACAAATTGATCATGACTCCACTAGCCCCATTTAAATGAGTATTAGCCTTAGATTTCTAACGTTGTTCATATCCAAGACCTTTTAGTTGGTATTAGATTTCAAATTTAAGGGTAATAGACTTTTCCCCCCAAAATGATAGAACTTGGTTTTTGGAGGGGGTGTTAGCCTTGGATATTCAGACAAATTGGTCCTAACTCGACGAGCCCCATTTTAAATGAGTATTAGCCTTAGATTTCTAACCTTGTTCATATCCAATCCCTTTTAGTTGGTATTAGAATTCAAATTTATGGGTAATAGACTTTTCCCCCCAAAATGATAGAACTTGGTTTATGGAGGGGGGTTTAGCCTTGGATTTTCGGACAAATTGGTCCATACTTCACGAGCCCCATTTTAAATGAGTATTAGCCTTATATTTCTAACGTTGTTCATATCCAATACCTTTTAGTTGGTATTATACTTCAAATTTATGGGTAATAGACTTTTCCCCCCAAAATGATAGAACTTGGTTTTTGGAGGGTGTGTTAGCCTTGGATTTTCAGACAAATTGGTCCTGAATTGACTAGCCCCATTTTAAATAATTATTAGCCTTAGATTTCTAAACTTGTTCATATCCAATACCTTTTAGTTGGTATTAGACTTCAAATTTAAGGGTAATAGACTTTCCCCCCAAAAATGATTGAACTTGGTTTTTGGAGGGGGTGTTAGCCTTGCATTTTCAGACAAATTGATCATGACTCCACTAGCCCCATTTAAATGAGTATTAGCCTTAGATTTCTAATCTTGTTCATATCCAAGACCTTTTAGTTGGTATTAGATTTCAAATTTAAGGGTAATAGACTTTTCCCCCAAAAATGATAGAACTTGGTTTTTGGAGGGGGTGTTAGCCTTGGATATTCGGACAAATTGGTCCTAACTAGACGAGCCCCATTTTAAATGAGTATTAGCCTTAGATTTCTAACCTTGTTCATATCCAATCCCTTTTAGTTGGTATTAGACTTTAAATTTATGGATAATAGACTTTTCCCCCAAACATGATTGAACTTGGTTTTTGGAGGGGGTGTTAACCTTGGATTTTCGGACAAATTGGTCCTGACTCGACGAGCCCCAGTTTAGATGAGTATTAGCCTTAGATTTCTAACCTTGTTCGTATCCAATCCCTTTTAGTTGGTATTAGACTTCAAATTTATGGGTAATAGACTTTTCCCCCCAAAATGATAGAACTTGGTTTATGGAGGGGGTGTTAGCCTTGGATTTTCGGACAAATTGGTCCTGACTTAACGAGCCCCATTTTAAATGAGTATTAGCCTTAGATTTCTAACCTTGTTCATATCCAATACATTTTAGTTGGTATTATACTTCAAATTTATGGGTAATAGACGTTTCCCCAAAAAATGATTGAACTTGGTTTTTGGAGGGGGTGTTAGCCTTGAATTTTTGGACAAATTGATCCTAACTCGACGAGCCCCATTTTAAATAAGTATTAGCCTTAGATTTCTAACCTTGTTCATATCCAATCCCTTTTAGTTGTTATTAGACTTCAAATTTATGGATAATAGACTTTTCCCCCAAACATGATTGAACTTGGTTTTTGGAGGGGGTGTTAGCCTTGGATTTTCAGACAAATTGGTCCTGACTCGACGAGCCCCATTTAAAATGAGTATTAGCCTTAGATTTCTAACCTTGTTCATATCCAATCCCTTTTAGTTGGTATTAGGCTTCAAATTTATGGGTAATAGACTTTTCCCCCCAAAATGATAGAACTTGGTTTATGGAGGGGGTGTTAGCCTTGGATTTTCGGACAAATTGGTACTGACTGCACGAGCCCCATTTTAAATGATTATTAGCCTTAAATTTCTAACCTTGTTCATATCTAATCTCTTTTAGTTGGTATTACACTTCAAATTTATGGGTAATATACTTTTCCCCTAAAAATGATAGAACTTGGTTTTTGGAGGGGGTGTTAGCCTTGGATATTCGGACAAATTGGTCCTGACTCGACGAGCCCCATTTTAAATGAGTATTAGCCTTAGATTTCTAACCTTGTTCATATCCAATCCCTTTTAGTTGGTATTAGACTTCAAATTTATGGGTAATAGACTATTCCCCCCAAAATGATAGAACTTGGTTTTTGAAGGGGGTGTTAGCCTTGGATTTTCGGACAAATTGGTCCTGACTCGACGAGCCCCATTATAAATGAGTATAAGCCTTATATTTCTAACCTTGTTCATATCCAATTCTTTTTTGTTGGTATTAGACTTCAAATTTATGGGTAATACACTTTTCCCCCAAAAATGATAGAACTTGGTTTTTGGAGGGGGTGTTAGCCTTGAATTTTCGGACAAATTGGTCCTAACTCGACGAGCCCCATTTTAAATGAGTATTAGCCATATATTTCTAACCTTGTTCATATCCAATCCCTCTTAGTTTGTATTAGACTTCTAATTTATGGGTAATAGACTTTTCCCCCCAAAATGATAGAACTTGGTTTTTGGAGGGGGTGTTAGCCTTGGATTTTTGGACAAATTGGTCCTGACACGACGAGCCCCATTTTAAATGAATATTAGCCTTAGATTTCTAACCTTGTTCATATCCAATACCTTTTTGTTGGTATTAGACTTCAATTTATGGGTAATAGACTTTTCCCCCAAAAATGATTGATCTTGGTTTTTGGTGGAGGTGTTAGCCTTGGATTTTCGGACAAATTGGTCCTGACTCGACGAGCCCCATTTTAAATGAGTATTAGCCTTATATTTCTAACCTTGTTCATATTCAATCCCTTTTAGTTTGTATTAGACTTCAAATTTATGGATAATAGACTTTCCCCCCAAACATGATTGAACTTGGTTTTTGGAGGAGGTGTTAGCCTTGGATTTTCGGACAAATTGGTCATGACTTCACGAGCCCCATTTTAAATGAGTATTAGCCTTGTATTTCTAACCTTGTTCATATCTAATACCTTTTAGTTGGTATTAGACTTCAAATTTATGGGTAATAGACTTTTCCCCCCAAAATAATAGAACTTGGTTTTTGGAGGGGGTGTTAGCCTTGGATATTCGGACAAATTGGTCCTGACTCGACGAGCCCCACTTTAAATGAGTATTAGCCTTAGATTTCTAACCTTGTTCATATCCAATCCCTTTTAGTTGGTATTAGACTTCAAATTTATGGGTAATAGACTATTCCCCCCAAAATGATAGAACTTGGTTTATGGAGGGGGTGTTAGCCTTGGATTTTCGGACAAATTGGTCCTGACTCGACGAGCCTCTGTTTAGATGAGTATTAGCCTTAGATTTCTAACCTTGTTCGTATCCAATCCAATTTAGTTGGTATTAGACTTCAAATTTATGGGTAATAGACTTTTCCCCTCAAAATGATAGAACTTGGTTTATGGAGGGGGTGTTAGCCTTGGATTTTCGGAAAAATTGGTCTTGACTTGATGAGCCCCATTTTAAATGACTATTAGCCTTAGATTTCTAAACTTGTTCATATCCAATACCTTTTAGTTGGTATTAGACTTCAAATTTAAGGGTAATAGACTTTCCCCCCAAAAATGATTGAACTTGGTTTTTGGAGGGGGTGTTAGCCTTGCATTTTCAGACAAATTGATCATGACTCCACTAGCCCCATTTAAATGAGTATTAGCCTTAGATTTATAACCTTGTTCATATCCAAGACCTTTTAGTTGGTATTAGATTTCAAATTTAAGGGTAATAGACTTTTCCCCCCAAAATGATAGAACTTGGTTTTTGGAGGGGGTGTTAGCCTTGGATATTCAGAGAAATTGGTCCTAACTCGACGAGCCCCATTTTAAATGAGTATTAGCCTTAGATTTCTAACCTTGTTCATATCCAATCCCTTTTAGTTTGTATTATAATTCAAATTTATGGGTAATAGACTTTTCCCCCCAAAATGATAGAACTTGGTTTATGGAGGGGGGTTTAGCCTTGGATTTTCGGACAAATTGGTCCATACTTCACGAGCCCCATTTTAAATGAGTATTAGCCTTATATTTCTAACGTTGTTCATATCCAATACCTTTTAGTTGGTATTAGACTTCAAATTTATGGGTAATAGACTTTTCCCCCCAAAATGATAGAACTTGGTTTTTGGAGGGTGTGTTAGCCTTGGATTTTCAGACAAATTGGTCCTGAATTGACGAGCCCCATTTTAAATAATTATTAGCTTTAGATTTCTAAACTTGTTCATATCCAATACCTTTTAGTTGGTATTAGACTTCAAATTTAAGGGTAATAGACTTTCCCCCCAAAAATGATTGAACTTGGTTTTTGGAGGGGGTGTTAGCCTTGCATTTTCAGACAAATTGATCATGACTCCACTAGCCCCATTTAAATGAGTATTAGCCTTAGATTTCTAATCTTGTTCATATCCAAGACCTTTTAGTTGGTATTAGATTTCAAATTTAAGGGTAATAGACTTTTCCCCCAAAAATGATAGAACTTGGTTTTTGGAGGAAGTGTTAGCCTTGGATATTCGGACAAATTGGTCCTAACTAGACGAGCCCCATTTTAAATGAGTATTAGCCTTAGATTTCTAACCTTGTTCATATCCAATCCCTTTTAGTTGGTATTAGACTTCAAATTTATGGATAATAGACTTTTCCCCCAAACATGATTGAACTTGGTTTTTGGAGGGGGTGTTAACCTTGGATTTTTGGACAAATTGGTCCTGACTCGACGAGCCCCAGTTTAGATGAGGATTAGCCTTAGATTTCTAACCTTGTTCGTATCCAATCCCTTTTAGTTGGTATTAGACTTCAAATTTATGGGTAATAGACTTTTCCCCCCAAAATGATAGAACTTGGTTTATGGAGGGGGTGTTAGCCTTGGATTTTCGGACAAATTGGTCCTGACTTGATGAGCCCCATTTTAAATGATTATTAGCCTTATATTTCTAACCTTTTTCATATCCAATACCTTTTAGTTGGTATTAGACTTCAAATTTAAGGGTAATAGACTTTTCCCCCCAAAATGATAGAACTTGGTTTTTGGAGGGGGTGTTAGCCTTGGATATTCGGACAAATTGGTCCTGACTCGACGAGCCTCAGTTTAGATGAGTATTAGCCTTAGATTTCTAACCTTGTTCGTATCCAATCCATTTTAGTTGGTATTAGACTTCAAATTTATGGGTAATAGACTTTTCCCCCCAAAATGATAGAACTTGGTTTATGGAGGGGGTGTTAGCCTTGGATTTTCGGACAAATTGGTCCTGACTTGATGAGCCCCATTTTAAATGATTATTAGCCTTAGATTTCTAACCTTTTTCATATCCAATACCTTTTAGTTGGTATTAGACTTCAAATTTAAGGGTAATAGACTTTTCCCCCCAAAATGATAGAACTTGGTTTTTGAAGGGGGTGTTAGCCTTGGATTTTCGGACAAATTGGTCCTGAGTCGACGAGCCCCATTTTAAATGAGTATAAGCCTTAGATTTCTAACCTTGTTCATATCCAATACCTTTTTGTTGGTATTAGACTTCAATTTATGGGTAATAGACTTTTCCCCCCAAAAATGATTGATCTTGGTTTTTTGGATGGGGGTGTTAGCTTTGGATTTTTCGGACAAATTGGTCCCTGACTCGACGAGCCCCATTTTAAATGAGTATTAGCCTTAGATTCCTAACCTTGTTCATATTCAATCCCTTTTAGTTTGTATTAGACTTCAAATTTATGGATAATAGACTTTCCCCCCAAACATGATTGAACTTGGTTTTTGGAGGGGGTGTTAGCCTTGGATTTTCGGACAAATTGGTCATGACTTCATGAGCCCCATTTTAAATGAGTATTAGCCTTATATTTCTAACCTTGTTCATATCCAATACCTTTTAGTTGGTTATTAGACTTCAAATTTATGGGTAATAGACTTTTCCCCCCAAAATAATAGAACTTGGTTTTTGGAGGGGGTGTTAGCCTTGGATATTCGGACAAATTGGTCCTGACTCGACGAGCCCCATTTTAAATGAGTATTAGCCTTAGATTTCTAACCTTGTTCATATCCAATCCCTTTTAGTTGGTATTAGACTTCAAATTTAAGGATAATAGACTTTTCCCCCAAACATGATTTAACTTGGTTTTTTGGAGGGGGTGTTAGCCTTGGATTTTCGGACAAATTGGTCCCGACTCGACGAGCCTCAGTTTAGATGAGTATTAGCCTTAGATTTCTAACCTTGTTCGTATCCAATCCATTTTAGTTTGTATTAGACTTCAAATTTATGGGTAATAGACTTTTCCCCCCAAAATGATAGAACTTGGTTTATGGAGGGGGTGTTAGCCTTGGATTTTCGGAAAAATTGGTCCTGACTTGATGAGCCCCATTTTAAATGATTATTAGCCTTATATTTGTAACCTTGTTCATATCCAATACCTTTTAGTTGGTATTAGACTTCAAATTTATGGGTAATAGACTTTTCCCCCCAAAATGATAGAACTTGGTTTTTGAAGGGGGTGTTAGCCTTGGATTTTCGGACAAATTGGTCCTGACTCGACGAGCCCCATTTTAAATGAGTATAAACCTTAGATTTCTAACCTTGATCATATCCAATACCTTTTTGTTGGTATTAGACTTCAATTTATAGGTAATAGACTTTTCCCCCAAAAATGATTGATCTTGGTTTTTGGAGGGGGTGTTAGCCTTGGATTTTCGGACAAATTGGTCCTGACTCGACGAGCCTCAGTTTAGATGAGTATTAGCCTTAGATTTCTAACCTTGTTCGTATCCAATCCATTTTAGTTGGTATTAGACTTCAAATTTATGGGTAATAGACTTTTCCCCCCAAAATGATAGAACTTGGTTTATGGAGGGGGTGTTAGCCTTGGATTTTCGGACAAATTGGTCCTGACTTGATGAGCCCCATTTTAAATGATTATTAGCCTTATATTTCTAACCTTTTTCATATCCAATACCTTTTAGTTGGTATTAGACTTCAAATTTAAGGGTAATAGACTTTTCCCTCCAAAATGATAGAACTTGGTTTTTGAAGGGGGTGTTAGCCTTGGATTTTCGGACAAATTGGTCCTGACTCGACGAGCCCCATTTTAAATGAGTATAAACCTTAGATTTCTAACCTTGATCATATCCAATACCTTTTTGTTGGTATTAGACTTCAATTTATAGGTAATAGACTTTTCCCCCAAAAATGATTGATCTTGGTTTTTGGAGGGGGTGTTAGCCTTGGATTTTCGGACAAATTGGTCCTGACTCGACGAGCCCCATTTTAAATGAGTATTAGCCTTAGATTTCTAACCTTGTTCATATTCAATCCCTTTTAGTTTGTATTAGACTTCAAATTTATGGATAATAGACTTTTCCCCCAAAACATGATTGAACTTGGTTTTTGGAGGGGGTGTTAGCCTTGGATTTTTCGGACAAATTGGTCATGACTTCACGAGCCCCATTTTAAATGAGTATTAGCCTTATATTTCTAACCTTGTTCATATCCAATACCTTTTAGTTGGTATTAGACTTCAAATTTATGGGTAATAGACTTTTCCCCCCAAAATAATAGAACTTGGTTTTTGGAGGGGGTGTTAGCCTTGGATATTCGGACAAATTGGTCCTGACTCGACGAGCCCTCAGTTTTAGATGAGTATTAGCCTTAGATTTCTAACCTTGTTCGTATCCAATCCATTTTAGTTGGTATTAGACTTCAAATTTATGGGTAATAGACTTTTCCCCCCAAAATGATAGAACTTGGTTTATGGAGGGGGTGTTAGCCTTGGATTTTCGGACAAATTGGTCCTGACTTGATGAGCCCCATTTTAAATGATTATTAGCCTTAGATTTCTAACCTTTTTCATATCCAATACCTTTTAGTTGGTATTAGACTTCAAATTTAAGGGTAATAGACTTTTCCCCCCAAAATGATAGAACTTGGTTTTTGAAGGGGTGTTAGCCTTGGATTTTCGGACAAATTGGTCCCTGAGTCGACGAGCCCCATTTTAAATGAGTATAAGCCTTAGATTTCTAACCTTGTTCATATCCAATACCTTTTTGTTGGTATTAGACTTCAATTTATGGGTAATAGACTTTTCCCCCAAAAATGATTGATCTTGGTTTTTGGAGGGGGTGTTAGCTTTGGATTTTCGGACAAATTGGTCCTGACTCGACGAGCCCCATTTTAAATGAGTATTAGCCTTAGATTCCTAACCTTGTTCATATTCAATCCCTTTTAGTTTGTATTAGAC
>JAPFFH010000031.1:0-27653 GCA_029030765.1 Salix suchowensis | reverse complement strand
TGGTATTAGACTTCAAATTTATGGGTAATAGAGTTTTCCTCCCAAAATGATAGAACTTGGTTTTTGGAGGGGGTGTTAGCCTTGGATTTTCGGACAAATTGGTCCTGACTTCACGAGCCCCATTTTAAATGAGTATTAGCCTTAGATTTATAAATTTGTTCATATCCAATCCCTTTTTGTTGGTATTAGACTTCAAATTTATGGGTAATAGATTTTTCCCCCCAAAATGATAAAACTTGGTTTTTGGAGGGGGTGTTAGCCTTGGATTTTCGGACAAATTGGTCCTGACTTGAGGAGCCCCATTTTAAATGAGTATTAGCCTTAGATTTCTAACCTTGTTCATATCCAATCCCTTTTTGTTGGTATTAGACTTCAAATTTCTGGGTAATAGACTTTTCCGCCCAAAATGATAGAACTTGGTTTTTGGAGGGCGTGTTAGCCTTGGATTTTTGGACAAATTGGTCCTGACTCAACGAGCCCTATTTTAAATGAGTATTAGCCTTATATTTCTAACCTTGTTCATATCCAATCCCTCTTAGTTGGTATTAGACTTCAAATTTATTGGTAATAGACTTTTCCTCCCAAAATGATAGAACTTGGTTTTTGGAGGGGGTCTTAGCCTTGGATTTTCGGACAAATTGGTCCTGACTTCACGAGCCCCATTTTAAATGAGTATTAGCCTTAGATTTCTAACCTTTTTCATATCCAATACCTTTTAGTTGGTATTAGACTTCAAATTTATGGGTAATAGACCTTTTCCCCCAAAATGATAGAACTTGGTTTTTGGAGGGGGTGTTAGCCTTGGATTTTCAGACACATTGGTCCTGACTTGACGAGCCCCATTTTAAATGAGTATTAGCCTTAGATTTCTAACCTTGTTCATATCCAATACCTTTTATTTGGTATTAGACTTCAAATTTATGGGTAATAGACTTTTCCCCCAAAAATGATTGAACTTGGTTTTTGGAGGGGGTGTTAGCCTTGGATTTTCAGACAAATTGGTCCTGACTTGACGAGCCCCATTTTAAATGAGTATTAGCCTTATATTTCTAACCTTGTTCATATCCAATACCTTTTAGTTGGTATTAGACTTCAAATTTATGGGTAATAGACTTTTCCCCCCAAAATGATGGAACTTGGTTTTTGGAGGGGGTGTTAGCCTTGGATTTTTAGACAAATTGGTCCTGACTCGACGAGCCCCATTTTAAATGAGTATTAGCCTTATATTTCTAACCTTGTTCATATCCAATCCCTTTTAGTTGGTATTAGACTTCAAATTTATGGGTAATAGACTTTTCCCCCTAAAATGATAGAACTTGTTTTTTGGAGGGGGTGTTAGCCTTGGATTTTCGGACAAATTGATCCTTATTCGACAAGCCCCATTTAAATGAGTGTTAGCCTTATATTTCTAACCTTGTTAGTATCCAATCCCTTTTAGTTGGTATTAGACTTCAAATTTATGGATAATAGACTTTTTCCCCTAAAATGATAGAACTTGGTTTTTGGAGGGGGTGTTAGCCTTGGATTTTCGGACAAATTGGTCCTGACTTCACGAGCCCCATTTTAAATGAGTATTAGCCTTATATTTCTAAATTTGTTCATATCCAATCCCTTTTTGTTGGTATTAGACTTCAAATTTACGGGTAATAGACTTTTCCCCCCAAAATGATAAAACTTGGTTTTTGGAGGGGGTGTTAGCCTTGGATTTTTGGACAAATTGGTCCTGACTTGAGGAGCCCCATTTTAAATGAGTATTAGCCTTAGATTTCTAACCTTGTTCATATCCAATCCCTTTTTGTTGGTATTAGACTTCAAATTTCTGGGTAATAGACTTTTCCGCCCAAAATGATAGAACTTGGTTTTTGGAGGGCGTGTTAGCCTTGGATTTTTGGACAAATTGGTCCTGACTCAACGAGCCCTATTTTAAATGAGTATTAGCCTTAGATTTCTAACCTTGTTCATATCCAATCCCTCTTAGTTGGTATTAGACTTCAAATTTATGGGTAATAGACTTTTCCTCCCAAAATGATAGAACTTGTTTTTTGGAGGGGGTCTTAGCCTTGGATTTTCGGACAAATTGGTCCTGACTTCACGAGCCCCATTTTAAATGAGTATTAGCCTTAGATTTCTAACCTTGTTCATATCCAATCCCTTTTAGTTGGTATTAGACTTCAAATTTATGGATAATAGACTTTTTCCCCTAAAATGATAGAACTTGGTTTTTGGAGGGGGTGTTAGCCTTGGATTTTCGGACAAATTGGTCCTTACTTGATGAGCCCCATTTTAAATGAGTATTAGCCTTAGATTTCTAACCTTGTTCATATCCAATACCTTTTAGTTGGTATTAGACTTCAAATTTATGGGTAATAAACTTTTTCCCCGAAAATGATAGAACTTGGTTTTTTGAGGGGGTGTTAGCCTTGGATTTTCGGACAAATTTGTCATGACTCGACGAGCCCTATTTTAAATGACTATTAGCCTTATATTTCTAACCTTGTTCATATCCAATCCCTTTTAGTTGGTATTAGACTTCAAATTTATGGGTAATAGACTTTTCCCCTCAAAATGATAGAACTTGGTTTTTGGAGGGGGTGTTAGCCTTGGATTTTCGGACAAATTGGTCCTGACTACACGAGCCCCATTTTAAATGAGTATTAGCCATAGATTTATAACCTTGTTCATATCGAATCCCTTTTAGTTGGTATTAGACTTCAAATTTATGGGTAATAGACTTTTCCCCCAAAAATGATTGAACTTGGTTTTTGGAGGGGGTGTTAGCCTTGGATTTTTAGACAAATTGGTCCTGACTCGACGAGCGCCATTTTAAATGAGTATTAGCCTTATATTTCTAACCTTGTTCATATCCAATCCCTTTTAGTTGGTATTAGACTTCAAATTTATGGGTAATAGACTTTTCCCCCCAAAATGATAGAACTTGGTTTTTGGAGGGGGTGTTAGCCTTGGATTTTCGGACAAATTGATCCTTATTCGACAAGCCCCATTTAAATGAGTATTAGCCTTATATTTCTAACCTTGTTAGTATCCAATCCCTTTTAGTTGGTATTAGACTTCAAATTTATGGGTAATAGACTTTTTCCCCTAAAATGATAGAACTTGGTTTTTGGAGGGGGTGTTAGCCTTGGATTTTCGGACAAATTGGTCCCTGACTTGATGAGCCCCATTTTAAATGAGTATTAGCCTTAGATTTCTAACCTTGTTCATATCCAATACCTTTTAGTTGGTATTAGACTTCAAATTTATGGGTAATAGACTTTTCCCCCGAAAATGATTGAACTTGGTTTTTGGAGGGGGTGTTAGCCTTGGATTTGTGGACAAATTGGTCCTAACTCGACGAGCCCTATTTTAAATGAGTATTATCCTTAGATTTCTAACCTTGTTCATATCCAATCCCTTTTAGTTGGTATTAGACTTCAAATTTATGGGTAATAGACTTTTCCCCCCAAAATGATAAAACTTGGTTTTTGGAGGGGGTGTTAGCCTTGGATTTTCAGACAAATTGGTCCTGACTTGACGAGCCCCATTTTAAATGAGTATTCGCCTTAGATTTCTAACCTTGTTCATATCCAATCCCTTTTAGTTGGTATTAGACTTCAAATTTATGGGTAATAGACTTTTCCCCCCAAAATGATAGAACTTGGTTTTTGGAGGGGGTGTTAGCCTTGGATTTTCGGACAAATTGATCCTTATTCGACAAGCCCCATTTAAATGAGTGTTAGCCTTATATTTCTAACCTTGTTAGTATCCAATCCCTTTTAGTTGGTATTAGACTTCAAATTTATGGATAATAGACTTTTTCCCCTAAAATGATAGAACTTGGTTTTTGGAGGGGGTGTTAGCCATGGATTTTCGGACAAATTGGTCCTTACTTGATGAGCCCCATTTTAAATGAGTATTAGCCTTAGATTTCTAACCTTTTTCATATCCAATCCCTTTTAGTTGGTATTAGACTTCAAATTTATGGGTAATAGACCTTTTCCCCCAAAATGATAGAACTTGGTTTTTGGAGGGGGTGTTAGCCTTGGATTTTCAGACAAATTGGTCCTGACTTGACGAGCCCCATTTTAAATGAGTATTAGCGTTAGATTTCTAACCTTGTTCATATCCAATACCTTTTAGTTGGTATTAGACTTCAAATTTATGGGTAATAGACTTTTCCCCCAAAAATGATTGAACTTGGTTTTTGGAGGGGGTGTTAGCCTTGGATTTTTAGACAAATTGGTCCTGACTCGACGAACCCCATTTTAAATGAGTATTAGCCTTATATTTCTAACCTTGTTCATATCCAATCCCTTTTAGTTGGTATTAGACTTCAAATTTATGGGTAATAGACTTTTCCCCCCAAAATGATAGAACTTGGTTTTTGGAGGGGGTGTTAGCCTTGGATTTTCGGACAAATTGATCCTTATTCGACAAGCCCCATTTAAATGAGTGTTAGCCTTATATTTCTAACCTTGTTAGTATCCAATCCCTTTTAGTTGGTATTAGACTTCAAATTTATGGATAATAGACTTTTTTCCCTAAAATGATAGAACTTGGTTTTTGGAGGGGGTGTTAGCCTTGGATTTTCGGACAAATTGGTCCTTACTTGATGAGCCCCATTTTAAATGAGTATTAGCCTTAGATTTCTAACCTTTTTCATATCCAATCCCTTTTAGTTGGTATTAGACTTCAAATTTATGGGTAATAGAGTTTTCCTCCCAAAATGATAGAACTTGGTTTTTGGAGGGGGTGTTAGCCTTGGATTTTCGGACAAATTAGTCCTGACTTCACGAGCCCCATTTTCAATGAGTATTAGCCTTATATTTCTAAATTTGTTCATATCCAATCCCTTTTTGTTGGTATTAGACTTCAAATTTATGGGTAATAGACTTTTCCCCCCAAAATGATAAAACTTGGTTTTTGGAGGGGGTGTTAGCCTTGGATTTTTGGACAAATTGGTCCTGACTTGAGGAGCCCCATTTTAAATGAGTATTAGCCTTAGATTTCTAACCTTGTTCATATCCAATCCCTTTTTGTTGGTATTAGACTTCAAATTTCTGGGTAATAGACTTTTCCGCCCAAAATGATAGAACTTGGTTTTTGGAGGGCGTGTTAGCTTTGGATTTTTGGACAAATTGGTCCTGACTCAACGAGCCCTATTTTAAATGAGTATTAGCCTTAGATTTCTAACCTTGTTCATATCCAATCCCTCTTAGTTGGTATTAGACTTCAAATTTATGGGTAATAGACTTTTCCTCCCAAAATGATAGAACTTGGTTTTTGGAGGGGGTCTTAGCCTTGGATTTTCGGACAAATTGGTCCTGACTTCACGAGCCCCATTTTAAATGAGTATTAGCCTTAGATTTATAACCTTTTTCATATCCAATACCTTTTAGTTGGTATTAGACTTCAAATTTATGGGTAATAGACCTTTTCCCCCAAAATGATAGAACTTGGTTTTTGAAGGGGGTGTTAGCCTTGGATTTTCAGACAAATTGGTCCTGACTTGACGAGCCCCATTTTAAATGAGTATTAGCCTTAGATTTCTAACCTTGTTCATATCCAATACCTTTTAGTTGGTATTAGACTTCAAATTTATGGGTAATAGACTTTTCCCCCCAAAATGATGGAACTTGGTTTTTGGAGGGGGTGTTAGCCTTGGATTTTTAGACAAATTGGTCCTGACTCGACGAGCCCCATTTTAAATGATTATTAGCCTTATATTTCTAACCTTGTTCATATCCAATCCCTTTTAGTTGGTATTAGATTTCAAATTTATGGGTAATAGACTTTTCCCCCCAAAATGATAGAACTTGGTTTTTGGAGGGGGTGTTAGCCTTGGATTTTCGGACAAATTGATCCTTATTCGACAAGCCCCATTTAAATGAGTGTTAGCCTTATATTTCTAACCTTGTTAGTATCCAATCCCTTTTAGTTGGTATTAGACTTCAAATTTATGGATAATAGACTTTTTCCCCTAAAATGATAGAACTTGGTTTTTGGAGGGGGTGTTAGCCTTGGATTTTCGGACAAATTGGTCCTTACTTGATGAGCCCCATTTTAAATGAGTATTAGCCTTAGATTTCTAACCTTGTTCATATCCAATACCTTTTAGTTGGTATTAGACTTCAAATTTATGGGTAATAATCTTTTCCCCCGAAAATGATTGAACTTGGTTTTTGGAGGGGGTGCTAGCCTTGGATTTTCGGACAAATTGGTCCTCACTCGAAGAGCCCTATTTTAAATGAGTATTAGCCTTATATTTCTAACCTTGTTCATATCCAATCCCTTTTAGTTGGTATTAGACTTCAAATTTATGGGTAATAGACTTTTCCCCCCAAAATGATAGAACTTGGTTTTTGGAGGGGGTGTTAGCCTTGGATTTTTGGACAAATTGGTCCTGACTTCACGAGCCCCATTTTAAATGAGTATTAGCCTTATATTTCTAACCTTGTTCATATCCAATACCTTTTAGTTGGTATTAGACTTCAAATTTATGGGTAATAATCTTTTCCCCCGAAAATGATTGAACTTGGTTTTTGGAGGGGGTGCTAGCCTTGGATTTTCGGACAAATTGGTCCTCACTCGAAGAGCCCTATTTTAAATGAGTATTAGCCTTATATTTCTAACCTTGTTAGTATCCAATCCCTTTTAGTTGGTATTAGACTTCAAATTTATGGGTAATAGACTTTTCCGCCCAAAATGATAGAACTTGGTTTTTGGAGGGGGTGTTAGCCTTGGATTTTTGGACAAATTGGTCATGACTCGACGAGCCCTATTTTAAATGAGTATTAGCCTTATATTTATAAACTTTTTTATATCCAATCCCTTTTAGTTGGTATTAGACTTCAAATTTATGGGTAATAGACTTTTCCTCCCAAAATGATAGAACTTGGTTTTTGGAGGGGGAGTTAGCCTTGGATTTTCGGACAAATTGGTCCTGACTTCACGAGCCCCATTTTAAATGAGTATTAGCCTTAGATTTCTAACCTTGTTCATATCCAATCCCTTTTTGTTGGTATTAGACTTCAAATTTATGGGTAATAGACTTTTCCTCCCAAAATGATAGAACTTGGTTTTTGGAGGGGGTGTTAGCCTTGGATTTTCGGACAAATTGGTCATGACTCGACGAGCCCTATTTTAAATGAGTATTAGCCTTATATTTCTAACCTTGTTCATATCCAATCCCTTTTAGTTGGTATTAGACTTCAAATTTATGGGTAATAGACTTTTCCCCCCAAAATGATGGAACTTGGTTTTTGGAGGGGGTGTTAGCCTTGGATTTTTAGACAAATTGGTCCTGACTCGACGAGCCCCATTTTAAATGAGTATTAGCCTTATATTTCTAACCTTGTTCATATCCAATCCCTTTTAGTTGGTATTAGACTTCAAATTTATGGGTAATAGACTTTTCCCCCCAAAATGATAGAACTTGGTTTTTGGAGGGGGTGTTAGCCTTGGATTTTCGGACAAATTGATCCTTATTCGACAAGCGCCATTTAAATGAGTATTAGCCTTATATTTCTAACCTTGTTAGTATTCAATCCCTTTTAGTTGGTATTAGACTTCAAATTTATGGGTAATAGACTTTTTCCCCTAAAATGATAGAACTTGGTTTTTGGAGGGGGTGTTAGCCTTGGATTTTCGGACAAATTGGTCCTGACTTGATGAGCCCCATTTTAAATGAGTATTAGCCTTAGATTTCTAACCTTGTTCATATCCAATACCTTTTAGTTGGTATTAGACTTCAAATTTATGGGTAATAGACTTTTCCCCCGAAAATGATTGAACTTGGTTTTTGGAGGGGGTGTTAGCCTTGGATTTTTGGACAAATTGGTCCTAACTCGACGAGCCCTATTTTAAATGAGTATTAGCCTTAGATTTCTAACCTTGTTCATATCCAATCCCTCTTAGTTGGTATTAGACTTCAAATTTATGGGTAATAGACTTTTCCTCCCAAAATGATAGAACTTGGTTTTTGGAGGGGGTGTTAGCCTTGGATTTTTGGACAAATTGGTCCTGACTTGACGAGCCCCATTTTAAATGAGTATTCGCCTTAGATTTCTAACCTTGTTCATATCCAATACCTTTTAGTTGGTATTAGACTTCAAATTTATGGGTAATAGACTTTTCCCCCCAAAATGATGGAACTTGGTTTTTGGAGGGGGTGTTAGCCTTGGATTTTTAGACAAATTGTTCCTGACTCGACGAGCCCCATTTTAAATGAGTATTAGCCTTATATTTCTAACCTTGTTCATATCCAATCCCTTTTAGTTGGTATTAGACTTCAAATTTATAGGTAATAGACTTTTCCCCCCAAAATGATAGAACTTGGTTTTTGGAGGGGGTGTTAGCCTTGGATTTTCAGACAAATTGGTCCTGACTTGACGAGCCCCATTTTAAATGAGTATTCGCCTTAGATTTCTAACCTTGTTCATATCCAATACCTTTTAGTTGGTATTAGACTTCAAATTTATGGGTAATAGACTTTTCCCCCCAAAATGATGGAACTTGGTTTTTGGAGGGGGTGTTAGCCTTGGATTTTTAGACAAATTGTTCCTGACTCGACGAGCCCCATTTTAAATGAGTATTAGCCTTATATTTCTAACCTTGTTCATATCCAATCCCTTTTAGTTGGTATTAGACTTCAAATTTATAGGTAATAGACTTTTCCCCCCAAAATGATAGAACTTGGTTTTTGGAGGGGGTGTTAGCCTTGGATTTTCGGACAAATTGATCCTTATTCGACAAGCGCCATTTAAATGAGTATTAGCCTTATATTTCTAACCTTGTTAGTATCCAATCCCTTTTAGTTGGTATTAGACTTCAAATTTATGGGTAATAGACTTTTTCCCCTAAAATGATAGAACTTGGTTTTTGGAGGGGGTGTTAGCCTTGGATTTTCGGACAAATTGGTCCTGACTTGATGAGCCCCATTTTAAATGAGTATTAGCCTTATATTTCTAACCTTGTTCATATCCAATCCCTTTTAGTTGGTATTAGACTTCAAATTTATGGGTAATAGACTTTTTCCCCTAAAATGATAGAACTTGGTTTTTGGAGGGGGTGTTAGCCTTGGATTTTTGGACAAATTGGTCCTGACTCAACGAGCCCTATTTTAAATGAGTATTAGGCTTAGATTTCTAACCTTGTTCATATCCAATCCCTCTTAGTTGGTATTAGACTTCAAATTTATGGGTAATAGACTTTTCCTCCCAAAATGATAGAACTTGGTTTTTGGAGGGGGTCTTAGCCTTGGATTTTCGGACAAATTGGTCCTGACTTGACGAGCCCCATTTTAAATGAGTATTAGCCTTAGATTTCTAACCTTGTTCATATCCAATACCTTTTAGTTGGTATTATACTTCAAATTTATGGGTAATAGACCTTTTCCTCCAAAATGATAGAACTTGGTTTTTGGAGGGGGTGTTAGCCTTGGATTTTCAGACAAATTGGTCCTGACTTGACGAGCCCCATTTTAAATGAGTATTAGCCTTAGATTTCTAACCTTGTTCATATCCAATACCTTTTAGTTGGTATTAGACTTCAAATTTATGGGTAATAGACTTTTCCCCCAAAAATGATTGAACTTGGTTTTTGGAGGGGGTGTTAGCCTTGGATTTTCAGACAAATTGGTCCTGACTTGACGAGCCCCATTTTAAATGAGTATTCGCCTTAGATTTCTAACCTTGTTCATATCCAATACCTTTTAGTTGGTATTAGACTTCAAATTTATGGGTAATAGACTTTGCCCCCCAAAATGATGGAACTTGGTTTTTGGAGGGGGTGTTAGCCTTGGATTTTTAGACAAATTGTTCCTGACTCGACGAGCCCCATTTTAAATGAGTATTAACCTTATATTTCTAACCTTGTTCATATCCAATCCCTTTTAGTTGGTATTAGACTTCAAATTTATAGGTAATAGACTTTTCCCCCCAAAATGATAGAACTTGGTTTTTGGAGGGGGTGTTAGCCTTGGATTTTCGGACAAATTGATCCTTATTCGACAAGCCCCATTTAAATGAGTGTTAGCCTTATATTTCTAACCTTGTTAGTATCCAATCCCTTTTAGTTGGTATTAGACTTCAAATTTATGGGTAATAGACTTTTCCCCCCAAAATGATAGAACTTGGTTTTTGGAGGGGGTGTTAACTTTGGATTTTCGGACAAATTGGTCCTGACTTGACGAGCCCCATTTTAAATGAGTATTCGCCTTAGATTTCTAACCTTGTTCATATCCAATACCTTTTAGTTGGTATTAGACTTCAAATTTATGGGTAATAGACCTTTTCCCCCAAAATGATAGAACTTGGTTTTTGGAGGGGGTGTTAGCCTTGGATTTTTGGACAAATTGGTCCTGACTTCACGAGCCCCATTTTAAATGAGTATTAGCCTTATATTTCTAACCTTGTTCATATCCAAGCCCTTTTAGTTGGTATTAGACTTCAAATTTATGGGTAATAGACTTTCCCCCCCAAAATGATAGAACTTGGTTTTTGGAGGGGGTGTTAGCCTTGGATTTTCGGACAAATTGGTCATGACTCGACGAGCCCTATTTTAAATGAGTATTAGCCTTATAATTCTAACCTTGTTCATATCCAATCCCTTTTAGTTGGTATTAGACTTCAAATTTATGGGTAATAGACTTTTCCCCCCAAAATGATGGAACTTGGTTTTTGGAGGGGGTGTTAGCCTTGGATTTTTAGACAAATTGGTCCTGACTCGACGAGCCCCATTTTAAATGAGTATTAGCCTTATATTTCTAACCTTGTTCATATCCAATCCCTTTTAGTTGGTATTAGACTTCAAATTTATGGGTAATAGACTTTTCCCCCCAAAAATGATAGAACTTGGTTTTTTGGAGGGGTGTTAGCCTTGGATTTTCGGACAAATTGATTCTTATTCGACGAGCCCCATTTAAATGAGTATTAGCCTTATATTTCTAACCTTATTCATATCCAATCCCTTTTAGTTGGTATTAGACTTCAAATTTATGGGTAATAGACTTTTCCCCCAAAAATGATTCAACTTGGTTTTTGGAGGGGGTGTTAGCCTTGGATTTTCGGACAAATTGGTCTTGACTTGACGAGCCCCATTTTAAATGAGTATTAGCCTTAGATTTCTAACCTTGTTCATATCCAATACCTTTTAGTTGGTATTAGACTTCAAATTTATGGGTAATAGACTTTTCCCCCAAAAATGATTGAACTTGGTTTTTGGAGGGGGTGTTAGCCTTGGATTTTCAGACAAATTGGTCCTGACTTGACGAGCCCCATTTTAAATGAGTATTCGCCTTAGATTTCTAACCTTGTTAGTATCCAATCCATTTTAGTTGGTATTAGACTTCAAATTTATGGGTAATAGACTTTTCCCCCCAAAATGATAGAACTTGGTTTTTGGAGGGGGTGTTAACCTTGGATTTTCGGACAAATTGATTCTTATTCGACGAGCCCCATTTAAATGAGTATTAGCCTTATATTTCTAACCTTGTTCATATCCAATCCCTTTTAGTTGGTATTAGACTTCAAATTTATGGGTAATAGACTTTTCCCCCAAAAATGATTCAACTTGGTTTTTGGAGGGGGTGTTAGCCTTGGATTTTCGGACAAATTGGTCCTGACTCGACGAGCCCCATTTTAAATGAGTATTAGCCTTATATTTCTAACCTTGTTCATATCCAATCCCTTTTAGTTGGTATTAGACTTCAAATTTATGGGTAATAGACTTTTCCCCCAAAAATGATGGAACTTGGTTTTTGGAGGGGTGTTAGCCTTGGATTTTTAGACAAATTGGTCCCTGACTCGACGAGCCCCATTTTAAATGAGTATTAGCCTTATATTTCTAACCTTGTTCATATCCAATCCCTTTTAGTTGGTATTAGACTTCAAATTTATGGGTAATAGACTTTTCCCCCCAAAATGATAGAACTTGGTTTTTGGAGGGGTGTTAGCCTTGGATTTTTCGGACAAATTGGTCCCCGACTCGACGAGCCCCATTTTAAATGAGTATTAGCCTTATATTTCTAACCTTGTTCATATCCAATCCCTTTTAGTTGGTGTTAGACTTCAAATTTATGGGTAATAGACTTTTCCCCCAAAAATGATTGAACTTGGTTTTTGGAGGGGGTGTTATCCTTGGATTTTCGTACAAATTGGTCCTCACTCGAAGAGCCCTATTTTAAATGAGTATTAGCCTTATATTTCTAACCTTGTTCATATCCAATCCCTTTTAGTTGGTATTAGACTTCAAATTTATGGGTAATAGACTTTTCCCCCCAAAATGATAGAACTTGGTTTTTGGAGGGGGTGTTAACCTTGGATTTTCGGACAAATTGGTCCTGACTTCACGAGCCCCATTTTAAATGAGTATTAGCCTTATATTTCTAACCTTGTTCATATCCAAGCCCTTTTAGTTGGTATTAGACTTCAAATTTATGGGTAATAGAATATTCCCCCCAAAATGATAGAACTTGGTTTTTGGAGGGGGTGTTACCCTTGGATTTTCGGACAAATTGGTCCTGACTTGACGAGCCCCATTTTAAATGAGTATTAGACTTAGATTTCTAACCTTGTTCATATCCAATCCCTTTTAGTTGGTATTAGACTTCAAATTTATGGGTAATAGACTTTTCCCCCCAAAATGATAGAACTTGGTTTTTGGAGGGGGTGTTAGCCTTGGATTTTCGGACAAATTGATCCTTATTCGACAAGCCCCATTTAAATGAGTATTAGCCTTATATTTCTAACCTTGTTAGTATCCAATCCATTTTAGTTGGTATTAGACTTCAAATTTATGGGTAATAGACTTTTTCCCCTAAAATGATAGAACTTGGTTTTTGGAGGGGGTGTTAGCCTTGGATTTTCGGACAAATTGATTCTTATTCGACGAGCCCCATTTAAATGAGTATTAGCCTTATATTTCTAACCTAGTTCATATCCAATCCCTTTTAGTTGGTATTAGACTTCAAATTTATGGGTAATAGACTTTTCCCCCAAAAATGATTCAACTTGGTTTTTGGAGGGGGTGTTAGCCTTGGATTTTCGGACAAATTGGTCCCCGACTCGACGAGCCCCATTTTAAATGAGTATTAGGCTTATATTTCTAACCTTGTTCATATCCAATCCCTTTTAGTTGGTATTAGACTTCAAATTTATGGGTAATAGACTTTTCCCCCCAAAATGATAGAACTTGGTTTTTGGAGGGGGTGTTAGCCTTGGATTTTCAGACAAATTGGTCCTGACTTGACGAGCCCCATTTTAAATGAGTATTAGGCTTTGATTTCTAACCTTGTTCATATCCAATCCCTTTTGGTTGGTATTAGACTTCAAATTTATGGGTAATAGACTATTCCCCCCAAAATGATAGAACTTGGTTTTTGGAGGGGGTGTTAGCCTTGGATTTTCGGACAAATTGGTCCTGTCTTGACGAGCCCCATTTTAAATGAGTATTAGCCTTAGATTTCTAACCTTGTTCATATCCAATACCTTTTAGTTGGTATTAGACTTCAAATTTATGGGTAATAGACTTTTCCCCCCAAAATGATGGAACTTGGTTTTTGGAGGGGGTGTTAGTCTTGGTTTTTTGACAAATTGGTCCTGACTCGACGAGCCCCATTTTAAATGAGTATTAGCCTTATATTTCTAACCTTGTTCATATCCAATCCCTTTTAGTTGGTATTAGACTTCAAATTTATGGGTAATAGACTTTTCCCCCCAAAATGATAGAACTTGGTTTTTGGAGGGGGTGTTAGCCTTGGATTTTCGAACAAATTGATCCTTATTCGACAAGCCCCATTTAAATGAGTATTAGCCTTATATTTCTAACCTTGTTAGTATCCAATCCATTTTAGTTGTTATTAGACTTCAAATTTATGGGTAATAGACTTTTTCCCCTAAAATGATAGAAATTGGTTTTTGGAGGGGGTGTTAGCCTTGGATTTTCGGACAAATTGATTCTTATTCGACGAGCCCCATTTAAATGAGTATTAGCCTTATATTTCTAACCTTGTTCATATCCAATCCCTTTTAGTTGGTATTAGACTTCAAATTTATGGGTAATAGACTTTTCCCCCCAAAATGATAGAACTTGGTTTTTGGAGGGGGTGTTAGCCTTGGATTTTCGGACAAATTGATCCTTATTCGACAAGCCCCATTTAAATGAGTATTAGCCTTATATTTCTAACCTTGTTAGTATCCAATCCATTTTAGTTGGTATTAGACTTCAAATTTATGGGTAATAGACTTTTTCCCCTAAAATGATAGAACTTGGTTTTTGGAGGGGGTGTTAGCCTTGGATTTTCGGACAAATTGATTCTTATTCGACGAGCCCCATTTAAATGAGTATTAGCCTTATATTTCTAACCTTGTTCATATCCAATCCCTTTTAGTTGGTATTAGACTTCAAATTTATGGGTAATAGACTTTTCCCCCCAAAATGATAGAACTTGGTTTTTGGAGGGGGTGTTAACCTTGGATTTTCGGACAAATTGGTCCCCGACTTCACGAGCCCCATTTTAAATGAGTATTAGCCTTATATTTCTAACCTTGTTCATATCCAAGCCCTTTTAGTTGGTATTAGACTTCAAATTTATGGGTAATAGACTATTCCCCCCAAAATGATAGAACTTGGTTTTTGGAGGGGGTGTTAACCTTGGATTTTCGGACAAATTGGTCCTGACTTCACGAGCCCCATTTTAAATGAGTATTAGCCTTATATTTCTAACCTTGTTCATATCCAAGCCCTTTTAGTTGGTATTAGACTTCAAATTTATGGGTAATAGACTATTCCCCCCAAAATGATAGAACTTGGTTTTTGGAGGAGGTGTTAACCTTGGATTTTCGGACAAATTGGTCCTGACTCGACGAGCCCCATTTTAAATGAGTATTAGACTTAGATTTCTAACCTTGTTCATATCCAATCCCTTTTAGTTGGTATTAGACTTCAAATTTATGGGTAATAGACTTTTCCCCTCAAAATGATAGAACTTGGTTTTTGGAGGGGGTGTTAGCCTTGGATTTTCGGACAAATTGGTCCTGACTACACGAGCCCCATTTTAAATGAGTATTAGCCATAGATTTCTAACCTTGTTCATATCCAATCCCTTTTAGTTGTTATTAGACTTCAAATTTATGGGTAATAGACTTTTCCCCTCAAAATGATAGAACTTGGTTTTTGGAGGGGGTGTTAGCTTTGGATTTTCGGACAAATTGGTCCTGACTTGACGAGCCCCATTTTAAATGAGTATTAGCCTTAGATTTCTAACCTTGTTCATATCCAATACCTTTTAGTTGGTATTAGACTTCAAATTTATGGGTAATAGACTTTTCCCCCAAAAATGATTGAACTTGGTTTTTGGAGGGGGTGTTAGCCTTGGATTTTTAGACAAATTGGTCCTGACTCGACGAGCCCCATTTTAAATGAGTATTAGCCTTATATTTCTAACCTTGTTCATATCCAATCCCTTTTAGTTGGTATTAGACTTCAAATTTATGGGTAATAGACTTTTCCTCCCAAAATGATAGAACTTGGTTTTTGGAGGGGGTGTTAGCCTTGGATTTTCGGACAAATTGGTCATGACTCGACGAGCCCTATTTTAAATGAGTATTAGCCTTATATTTCTAACCTTGTTCATATCCAATCCCTTTTAGTTGGTATTAGACTTCAAATTTATGGGTAATAGACTTTTCCCCCCAAAATGATGGAACTTGGTTTTTGGAGGGGGTGTTAGCCTTGGATTTTTAGACAAATTGGTCCTGACTCGACGAGCCCCATTTTAAATGAGTATTAGCCTTATATTTCTAACCTTGTTCATATCCAATCCCTTTTAGTTGGTATTAGACTTCAAATTTATGGGTAATAGACTTTTCCCCCCCAAAAATGATAGAACTTGGTTTTTGGAGGGGGTGTTAGCCTTGGATTTTCGGACAAATTGATCCTTATTCGACAAGCCCCATTTAAATGAGTATTAGCCTTATATTTCTAACCTTGTTAGTATCCAATCCCTTTTAGTTGGTATTAGACTTCAAATTTATGGGTAATAGACTTTTCCCCCAAAAATGATTCAACTTGGTTTTTGGAGGGGGTGTTAGCCTTGGATTTTCGGACAAATTGGTCCTGACTCGACGAGCCCCATTTTAATTGAGTATTAGCCTTATATTTCTAACCTTGTTCATATCCAATCCCTTTTAGTTGGTATTAGACTTCAAATTTATGGGTAATAGACTTTTCCCCCCAAAATGAGGGAACTTGGTTTTTGGAGGGGGTGTTAGCCTTGGATTTTTAGACAAATTGGTCCTGACTCGACGAGCCCCATTTTAAATGAGTATTAGCCTTATATTTCTAACCTTGTTCATATCCAATCCCTTTTAGTTGGTATTAGACTTCAAATTTATGGGTAATAGACTTTTCCCCCCAAAATGATAGAACTTGGTTTTTGGAGGGGGTGTTAGCCTTGGATTTTCGGACAAATTGATCCTTATTCGACAAGCCCCATTTAAATGAGTATTAGCCTTATATTTCTAACCTTGTTAGTATCCAATCCATTTTAGTTGGTATTAGACTTCAAATTTATGGGTAATAGACTTTTCCCCCAAAAATGATTCAACTTGGTTTTTGGAGGGGGTGTTAACCTTGGATTTTTAGACAAATTGGTCCTGACTCGACGAGCCCCATTTTAAATGAGTATTAGCCTTATATTTCTAACCTTGTTCATATCCAATCCCTTTTAGTTGGTATTAGACTTCAAATTTATGGGTAATAGACTTTTCCCCCCAAAATGATAGAACTTGGTTTTTGGAGGGGGTGTTAGCCTTGGATTTTCGGACAAATTGATCCTTATTCGACAAGCCCCATTTAAATGAGTATTAGCCTTATATTTCTAACCTTGTTAGTATCCAATCCCTTTTAGTTGGTATTAGACTTCAAATTTATGGGTTATAGACTTTTTCCCCTAAAATGATAGAACTTGGTTTTTGGAGGGGGTGTTAGCCTTGGATTTTCGGACAAATTGATTCTTATTCGACGAGCCCCATTTAAATGAGTATTAGCCTTATATTTCTAACCTTGTTCATATCCAATCCCTTTTAGTTGGTATTAGACTTCAAATTTATGGGTAATAGACTTTTCCCCCAAAAATGATTCAACTTGGTTTTTGGAGGGGGTGTTATCCTTGGATTTTCGGACAAATTGGTCCTGACTCGACGAGCCCCATTTTAAATGAGTATTAGCCTTATATTTCTAACCTTGTTCATATCCAATACCTTTTAGTTGGTATTAGACTTCAAATTTATGGGTAATAGACTTTTCCCCCGAAAATGATTGAACTTGGTTTTTGGAGGGGGTGTTAGCCTTGGATTTTCGGACAAATTGGTCCTCACTCGAAGAGCCCTATTTTAAATGAGTATTAGCCTTATATTTCTAACCTTGTTCATATCCAATCCCTTTTAGTTGGTATTAGACTTCAAATTTATGGGTAATAGACTTTTCCCCCCAAAATGATAGAACTTGGTTTTTGGAGGGGGTGTTAGCCTTGGATTTTCGGACAAATTGATCCTTATTCGACAAGCCCCATTTAAATGAGTATTAGCCTTATATTTCTAACCTTGTTAGTATCCAATCCCTTTTAGTTGGTATTAGACTTCAAATTTATGGGTAATAGACTTTTCCCCCAAAAATGATTCAACTTGGTTTTTGGAGGGGGTGTTAGCCTTGGATTTTCGGACAAATTGGTCCTGACTCGACGAGCCCCATTTTAAATGAGTATTAGCCTTATATTTCTAACCTTGTTCATATCCAATCCCTTTTAGTTGGTATTAGACTTCAAATTTATGGGTAATAGACTTTTCCCCCGAAAATGATTGAACTTGGTTTTTGGAGGGGGTGTTAGCCTTGGATTTTCGGACAAATTGGTCCTCACTCGAAGAGCCCTATTTTAAATGAGTATTAGCCTTATATTTCTAACCTTGTTCATATCCAATCCCTTTTAGTTGGTATTAGACTTCAAATTTATGGGTAATAGACTTTTCCCCCCAAAATGATAGAACTTGGTTTTTGGAGGGGGTGTTAACCTTGGATTTTCGGACAAATTGGTCCTGACTTCACGAGCCCCATTTTAAATGAGTATTAGCCTTATATTTCTAACCTTGTTCATATCCAAGCCCTTTTAGTTGGTATTAGACTTCAAATTTATGGGTAATAGACTATTCCCCAAAAAATGATTGAACTTGGTTTTTGGAGGGGGTGTTAGCCTTGGTTTTTAGACAAATTGGTCCTGACTCGACGAGCCCCATTTTAAATGAGTATTAGCCTTATATTACTAACCTTGTTCATATCCAATCCCTTTTAGTTGGTATTAGACTTCAAATTTATGGGTAATAGACTTTTCCCCCCAAAATGATAGAACTTGGTTTTTGGAGGGGGTGTTAGCCTTGGATTTTCGGACAAATTGATCCTTATTCGACAAGCCCCATTTAAATGAGTATTAGCCTTATATTTCTAACCTTGTTAGTATCCAATCCATTTTAGTTGGTATTAGACTTCAAATTTATGGGTAATAGACTTTTTCCCCTAAAATGATAGAACTTGGTTTTTGGAGGGGGTGTTAGCCTTGGATTTTCGGACAAATTGATTCTTATTCAACGAGCCCCATTTAAATGAGTATTAGCCTTATATTTCTAACCTTGTTCATATCCAATCCCTTTTTAGTTGGTATTAGACTTCAAATTTATGGGTAATAGACTTTTCCCCCCAAAAATGATAGAACTTGGTTTTTGGAGGGGGTGTTAGCCTTGGATTTTCGGACAAATTGATCCTTATTCGACAAGCCCCCATTTAAATGAGTATTAGCCTTATATTTCTAACCTTGTTAGTATCCAATCCATTTTAGTTGGTATTAGACTTCAAATTTATGGGTAATAGACTTTTTCCCCCTAAAAATGATAGAACTTGGTTTTTCGAGGGGGTGTTAGCCTTGGATTTTCGGACAAATTGATTCTTATTCGACGAGCCCCATTTAAATGAGTATTAGCCTTATATTTCTAACCTTGTTCATATCCAATCCCTTTTAGTTGGTATTAGACTTCAAATTTATGGGTAATAGACTTTTCCCCCAAAAATGATTCAACTTGGTTTTTGGAGGGGGTGTTAGCCTTGGATTTTTCGGACAAATTGGTCCCTGACTCGACGAGCCCCCATTTTAAATGAGTATTAGCCTTATATTTCTAACCTTGTTCATATCCAATCCCTTTTAGTTGGTATTAGACTTCAAATTTATGGGTAATAGACTTTTCCCCCAAAAATGATAGAACTTGGTTTTGGAGGGGGTGTTAGCCTTGGATTTTCAGACAAATTGGTCCTGACTTGACGAGCCCCATTTTAAATGAGTATTAGGCTTAGATTTCTAACCTTTTTCATATCCAATCCCTTTTGGTTGGTATTAGACTTCAAATTTATGGGTAATAGACTATTCCCCCCAAAATGATAGAACTTGGTTTTTGGAGGGGGTGTTAGCCTTGGATTTTCGGACAAATTGATCCTTATTCGACACGCCCCATTTAAATGAGTATTAGCCTTATATTTCTAACCTTGTTAGTATCCAATCCATTTTAGTTGGTATTAGACTTCAAATTTATGGGTAATAGACTTTTTCCCCTAAAATTATAGAACTTGGTTTTTGGAGGGGGTGTTAGCCTTGGATTTTCGGACAAATTGATTCTTATTCGACGAGCCTCATTTAAATGATTATTAGCCTTATATTTCTAACCTTGTTCATATCCAATCCCTTTTAGTTGGTATTAGACTTCAAATTTATGGGTAATAGACTTTTCCCCTCAAAATGATAGAACTTGGTTTTTGGAGGGGGTGTTAGCCTTGGATTTTCGGAAAAATTGGTCGTGACTTCACGAGCCCCATTTTAAATGAGTATTAGCCTTAGATTTCTAACCTTGTTCATATCCAATCCCTTTTAGTTGGTATTAGACTTCAAAATTATGGGTAATAGACTTTTCCCCTCAAAATGATAGAACTTGGTTTTTGGAGGGGGTGTTAGCCTTGGATTTTCGAACAAATTGGTCGTGACTGCACGAGCCCCATTTTAAATGAGTATTAGCCTTAGATTTCTAACCTTGTTCATACCCAATCCCTTTTTGTTGGTATTAGATTTTAAATTTATGGGTAATAGACTTTTCCCCCCAAAATGATAGAACTTGGTTTTTGGAGGGGGTGTTAGCCTTGGATTTTCGGACAAATTGGTCATGACTCGACGAGCCCCATTTTAAATGAGTATTAGCCTTAGATTTCTAACCTTCTTCATATCCAATCCCTTTTTGTTGGTATTAGATTTTAAATTTATGGGTAATAGACTTTTCCTCCCAAAATGATAGAACTTGGTTTTTGGAGGGGGTGTTAGCCTTGGATTTTCGGACAAATTGGTCCTGACTTCACGAGCCCCATTTTAAATGAGTATTAGCCTTATATTTCTAACCTTGTTCGTATCCAATCCCTTTTTGTTGGTATTAGACTTCAAATTTATGGGTAATAGACTTTTCCTCCCAAAATGATAGAACTTGGTTTTTGGAGGGGGTGTTAGCCTTGGATTTTCGGACAAATTGGTCATGACTCGACGAGCCCTATTTTAAATGAGTATTAGACTTAGATTTCTAACCTTGTTCATATACAATCCCTTTTAGTTGGTATTAGACTTCAAATTTATGGGTAATAGACTTTTCCCCTCAAAATGATTGAACTTGGTTTTTGGAGGGGGTGTTAGCCTTGGATTTTCAGACAAATTGGTCCTCACTCGAAGAGCCCTATTTTAAATGAGTATTAGCCTTATATTTCTAACCTTGTTAGTATCCAATCCCTTTTAGTTGGTATTAGACTTCAAATTTATGGGTAATAGACTTTTCCCCCAAAAATGATTGAACTTGGTTTTTGGAGGGGGTGTTAGGCTTGGATTTTCGAACAAATTGGTCCTGACTCGACGATCCCCATTTTAAATGAGTATTAGACTTAGATTTCTAACCTTGTTCATATACAATCCCTTTTAGTTGGTATTATACTTCCAATTTATGGGTAATAGACTTTTCCCCCCAAAATGATAGAACTTGGTTTTTGGAGGGGGTGTTAGCCTTGGATTTTCAGAGAAATTAGTCCTGACTTGACGGGCCCCATTTTAAATGAGTATTAGCCTTAGATTTCTAACCTTGTTCATATCCAATCCCTTTTAGTTGGTATTAGACTTCAAATTTATGGGTAATAGACTTTTCCCCTCAAAATGATAGAACTTGGTTTTTGGAGGCGGTGTTAGCCTTGGATTTTCGGACAAATTGATTCTTATTCGACGAGCCCCATTTAAATGAGTATTAGCCTTATATTTCTAACCTTGTTCATATCCAATCCCTTTTAGTTGGTATTAGACTTCAAATTTATGGGTAATAGACTTTTCCCCCAAAAATGATTCAACTTGGTTTTTGGAGGGGGTGTTAGCCTTGGATTTTCGGACAAATTGGTCCTGACTTGACGAGCCCCATTTTAAATGAGAATTAGCCTTATATTTCTAACCTTGTTCATATCCAATCCCTTTTAGTTGGTATTAGACTTCAAATTTATGGGTAATAGACTTTTCCCCCAAAAATGATAGAACTTGGTTTTTGGAGGGGGTGTTAGCCTTGGATTTTCAGACAAATTGGTCCTGACTTGACGAGCCCCATTTTAAATGAGTATTAGGCTTAGATTTCTAACCTTGTTCATATCCAATCCCTTTTGGTTGGTATTAGACTTCAAATTTATGGGTAATAGACTTTTCCCCCAAAAATGATAGAACTTGGTTTTTGGAGGGGGTGTTAGCCTTGGATTTTTCGGACAAATTGATCCTGACTTCGACGAGCCCCATTTTAAATGAGTATTAGCCTTATATTTCTAACCTTGTTCATATCCCAAGCCCTTTTTAGTTGGTATTAGACTTCAAATTTATGGGTAATAGACTATTCCCCCCCAAAAATGATAGAACTTGGTTTTTGGAGGGGGTGTTAGCCTTGGATTTTCGGACAAATTGGTCTTGACTCGACAAGCCCCATTTTAAATGAGTATTAGCCTTAGATTTCTAACCTTGTTCATATCCCAATCCCTTTTTGTTGGTATTAGACTTCAAATTTATGGGTAATAGACTTTTCCCCCCAAAAATGATAGAACTTGGTTTTTGGAGGGGGTGTTAGCCTTGGATTTTCGGACAAATTGGTCATGACTCGACGAGCCCCATTTTAAATGAGTATTAGCCTTAGATTTCTAACCTTGTTCATATCCAATCCCTTTTTGTTGGTATTAGACTTCAAATTTATGGGTAATAGACTTTTCGCCCCAAAAATGATAGAACTTGGTTTTTGGAGGGGGTGTTAGCCTTGGATTTTCGGACAAATTGGTCATGACTCGACGAGCCCCATTTTAAATGAGTATTAGCCTTAGATTTCTAACCTTGTTCATATCCAATCCCTTTTATTTGGTATTAGACTTCAAATTTATGGGTAATAGACTTTTCCCCCAAAAATGATAGAACTTGGTTTTTGGAGGGGGGTGTTAGCCTTGGATTTTCGAACAAATTGGTCCCGACTCGACGAGCCCCATTTTAAATGAGTATTAGCCTTAGATTTCTAACCTTGTTCATATCCAATCCCTTTTAGTTTGGTATTAGACTTCAAATTTATGGGTAATAGACTTTTCCCCTCAAAATGATAGAACTTGGTTTTTGGAGGGGGTGTTAGCCTTGGATTTTCGGACAAATTGGTCATGACTTGACGAGCTCCCATTTTAAATGAGTATTAGCCTTAGATTTCTAACCTTGTTCATATCCCAATCCCTTTTTAGTTGGTATTAGACTTCAAATTTATGGGTAATAGACTTTTCCCCCCAAAATGATAGAACTTGGTTTTTGGAGGGGGTGTTAGCCTTGGATTTTCGGACAAATTGGTCATGACTCGACGAGCCCCATTTTAAATGAGTATTAGCCTTAGATTTCTAACCTTGTTCATATCCAATCCCTTTTTGTTGGTATTAGACTTCAAATTTATGGGTAATAGACTTTTCCTCCCAAAATGATAGAACTTGGTTTTTGGAGGGGGTGTTAGCCTTGGATTTTCGGACAAATTGGTCATGACTCGACGAGCCCTATTTTAAATGAGTATTAGCCTTATATTTCTAACCTTCTTCATATCCAATCCCTTTTTGTTGGCATTAGACTTCAAATTTATGGGTAATAGACTTTTCCCCCCAAAATGATAGAACTTGGTTTTTGGAAGGGGTGTTAGCCTTGGATTTTCGAACAAATTGGTCCTAACTCGACGATCCCCATTTTAAATGAGTATTAGCCTGAGATTTCTAACCTTGTTCATATCCAATCCCTTTTTGTTGGCATTAGACTTCAAATTTATGGGTAATAGACTTTTCCCCCCAAAATGATAGAACTTGGTTTTTGGAAGGGGTGTTAGCCTTGGATTTTCGAACAAATTGGTCTTGACTCGACGATCCCCATTTTAAATGAGTATTAGCCTGAGATTTCTAACCTTGTTCATATCCAATCCCTTTTAGTTGGTATTAGACTTCAAATTTATGGGTAATAGACTTTTCCCCCAAAAATGATTCAACTTGGTTTTTGGAGGGGGTGTTAGCCTTAGATTTTAGGACAAATTGGTCCTGACTCGACGAGCCCCATTTTAAATGAGTATTAGCCTTATATTTCTAACCTTGTTCATATCCAATCCCTTTTAGTTGGTATTAGACTTCAAATTTATGGGTAATAGACTTTTCCCCCCCAAAAATGATAGAACTTGGTTTTTGGAGGGGGTTGTTAGCCTTGGATTTTTCGGACAAATTGGTCCTGACTTCACGAGCCCCATTTTAAATGAGTATTAGCCTTATATTTCTAACCTTGTTCATATCCAAGCCCTTTTAGGTTGTATTAGACTTCAAATTTATGGGTAATAGACTATTCCCCCCAAAATGATAGAACTTGGTTTTTGGAGGGGGTGTTAGCCTTGGATTTTCGGACAAATTGATTCTTATTCGACGAGCCCCATTTAAATGAGTATTAGCCTTATATTTCTAACATTGTTCATATCCCAATCCCTTTTTAGTTGGTATTAGACTTCAAATTTATGGGTAATAGACTTTTCCCCCCAAAATGATAGAACTTGGTTTTTGGAGGGGGTGTTAGCCTTGGATTTTTGGACAAATTGGTCCCTGACTCGACGAGCCCCTATTTTAAATGAGTATTAGCCTTATATTTCTAAACCTTGTTCATATCCAATCCCTTTTTAGTTGGTATTAGACTTCAAATTTATGGGTAATAGACTTTTCCTCCCAAAAATGATAGAACTTGGTTTTTGGAGGGGGTGTTAGCCTTGGATTTTCGGACAAATTGGTCATGACTCGACGAGCCCCATTTTAAATGAGTATTAGCCTTAGATTTCTAACCTTCTTCATATCCAATCCCTTTTTAGTTGGTATTAGACTTCAAATTTATGGGTAATAGACTTTTCCTCCCAAAATGATAGAACTTGGTTTTTTGGAAGGGGGTGTTAGCCTTGGATTTTCGGACAAATTGGTCCTGACTTCGACGAGCCCCATTTTAAATGAGTATTAGCCTTAGATTTCTAACCTTGTTCATATCCAATACCCTTTTAGTTGGTATTAGACTTCAAATTTATGGGTAATAGACTTTTTCCCCCAAAAATGATAGAACTTGGTTTTTGGAGGAGGTGTTAGCCTTGGATTTTCGGACAAATTGGTCCCTGACTTGACGAGCCCCATTTTAAATGAGTATTAGCCTTAGATTTCTAACCTTGTTCATATCCCAATCCCTTTTTGGTTGGTATTAGACTTCAAATTTATGGGTAATAGACTTTTCCCCCCAAAAATGATTGAACTTGGTTTTTGGAGGGGGTGTTAGCCTTGGATTTTCGGACAAATTGGTCCTGACTCGACGAGCCCCTATTTTAAAATGAGTATTAGCCTTATATTTCTAACCTTGTTCATATCCAATCCCTTTTAGTTGGTATTAGACTTCAAATTTATGGGTAATAGACTTTTCCCCCCAAAATGATAGAACTTGGTTTTTGGAGGGGGTGTTAACCTTGGATTTTCGGACAAATTGGTCCTGACTCGACAAGCCCCATTTTAAATGAGTATTAGCCTTAGATTTCTAACCTTGTTCATACCCAATCCCTTTTTGTTGGTATTAGACTTCAAATTTATGGGTAATAGACTTTTCCCCCCAAAATGATAGAACTTGGTTTTTGGAGGGGGTGTTAGCCTTGGATTTTCGGACAAATTGGTCATGACTCGACGAGCCCCATTTTAAATGAGTATTAGCCTTAGATTTCTAACCTTCTTCATATCCAATCCCTTTTTGTTGGTATTATACTTCCAATTTATGGGTAATAGACTTTTCCCCCCAAAATGATAGAACTTGGTTTTTGGAGGGGGTGTTAGCCTTGGATTTTCAGAGAAATTGGTCCTGACTTGACGGGCCCCATTTTAAATGAGTATTAGCCTTAGATTTCTAACCTTGTTCATATCCAATCCCTTTTAGTTGGTATTAGACTTCAAATTTATGGGTAATAGACTTTTCCCCTCAAAATGATAGAACTTGGTTTTTGGAGGGGGTGTTAGCCTTGGATTTTCGGACAAATTGATTCTTATTCGACGAGCCCCATTTAAATAAGTATTAGCCTTATATTTCTAACCTTGTTCATATCCAATCCCTTTTAGTTGGTATTAGACTTCAAATTTATGGGTAATAGACTTTTCCCCTAAAAATGATTCAACTTGGTTTTTGGAGGGGGTGTTAGCCTTGGATTTTCGGACAAATTGGTCCTGACTCGACGAGCCCCATTTTAAATGAGTATTAGCCTTATATTTCTAACCTTGTTCATATCCAATCCCTTTTAGTTGGTATTAGACTTCAAATTTATGGGTAATAGACTTTTCCCCCAAAAATGATAGAACTTGGTTTTTGGAGGGGGTGTTAGCCTTGGATTTTCAGACAAATTGGTCCTGACTTGACGAGCCCCATTTTAAATGAGTATTAGGCTTAGATTTCTAACCTTGTTCATATCCAATCCCTTTTGGTTGGTATTAGACTTCAAATTTATGGGTAATAGACTTTTCCCCCCAAAATGATAGAACTTGGTTTTTGGAGGGGGTGTTAGCCTTGGATTTTCGGACAAATTGGTCATGACTGGACGAGCCCTATTTTAAATGAGTATTAGCCTTATATTTCTAACCTTGTTCATATCCAATCCCTTTTTGTTGGCATTAGACTTCAAATTTATGGGTAATAGACTTTTCCCCCAAAAATGATTGAACTTGGTTTTTGGAGGGGGTGTTAGGCTTGGATTTTCGAACAAATTGGTCCTGACTCCACGATCCCCATTTTAAATGAGTATTAGACTTAGATTTCTAACCTTGTTCATATACAATCCCTTTTATTTGGTATTAGACTTCCAATTTATGGGTAATAGACTTTTCCCCCCAAAATGATAGAACTTGGTTTTTGGAGGGGGTGTTAGCCTTGGATTTTCAGAGAAATTGGTCCTGACTTGACGAGCTCCATTTTAAATGAGTATTAGCCTTAGATTTCTAACCTTGTTCATATCCAATCCCTTTTAGTTGGTATTAGACTTCAAATTTATGGGTAATAGACTTTTCCCCTCAAAATGATAGAACTTGGTTTTTGGAGGGGGTGTTAACCTTGGATTTTCGGACAAATTGGTCCTGACTCGACAAGCCCCATTTTAAATGAGTATTAGCCTTAGATTTCTAACATTGTTCATACCCAATCCCTTTTTGTTGGTATTAGACTTCAAATTTATGGGTAATAGACTTTTCCCCCCAAAATGATAGAACTTGGTTTTTGGAGGGGGTGTTAGCCTTGGATTTTCGGACAAATTGGTCATGACTCGACGAGCCCCATTTTAAATGAGTATTAGCCTTAGATTTCTAACCTTCTTCATATCCAATCCCTTTTTGTTGGTATTAGACTTCAAATTTATGGGTAATAGACTTTTCCTCCCAAAATGATAGAACTTGGTTTTTGGAGGGGGTGTTAGCCTTGGATTTTCGGACAAATTGGTCATGACTCGACGAGCCCTATTTTAAATGAGTATTAGCCTTATATTTCTAACCTTGTTCATATCCAATCCCTTTTTGTTGGCATTAGACTTCAAATTTATGGGTAATAGACTTTTCCCCCCAAAATGATAGAACTTGGTTTTTGGAAGGGGTGTTAGCCTTGGATTTTCGAACAAATTGGTCCTGACTCGACGATCCCCATTTTAAATGAGTATTAGCCTGAGATTTCTAACCTTGTTCATATCCAATCCCTTTTTGTTGGCATTAGACTTCAAATTTATGGGTAATAGACTTTTCCCCCCAAAATGATAGAACTTGGTTTTTGGAAGGGGTGTTAGCCTTGGATTTTCGAACAAATTGGTCTTGACTCGACGATCCCCATTTTAAATGAGTATTAGCCTGAGATTTCTAACCTTGTTCATATCCAATCCCTTTTAGTTGGTATTAGACTTCAAATTTATGGGTAATAGACTTTTCCCCCAAAAATGATTCAACTTGGTTTTTGGAGGGGGTGTTAGCCTTGGATTTTAGGA
>JAPFFH010000309.1:30000-32500 GCA_029030765.1 Salix suchowensis | reverse complement strand
GGGTTTAGGGTTTAGGGTTTAGGGTTTAGGGTTTAGGGTTTAGGGTTTAGGGTTTAGGGTTTAGGGTTTAGGGTTTAGGGTTTAGGGTTTAGGGTTTAGGGTTTAGGGTTTAGGGTTTAGGGTTTAGGGTTTAGGGTTTAGGGTTTAGGGTTTAGGGTTTAGGGTTTAGGGTTTAGGGTTTAGGGTTTAGGGTTTAGGGTTTAGGGTTTAGGGTTTAGGGTTTAGGGTTTAGGGTTTAGGGTTTAGGGTTTAGGGTTTAGGGTTTAGGGTTTAGGGTTTAGGGTTTAGGGTTTAGGGTTTAGGGTTTAGGGTTTAGGGTTTAGGGTTTAGGGTTTAGGGTTTAGGGTTTAGGGTTTAGGGTTTAGGGTTTAGGGTTTAGGGTTTAGGGTTTAGGGTTTAGGGTTTAGGGTTTAGGGTTTAGGGTTTAGGGTTTAGGGTTTAGGGTTTAGGGTTTAGGGTTTAGGGTTTAGGGTTTAGGGTTTAGGGTTTAGGGTTTAGGGTTTAGGGTTTAGGGTTTAGGGTTTAGGGTTTAGGGTTTAGGGTTTAGGGTTTAGGGTTTAGGGTTTAGGGTTTAGGGTTTAGGGTTTAGGGTTTAGGGTTTAGGGTTTAGGGTTTAGGGTTTAGGGTTTAGGGTTTAGGGTTTAGGGTTTAGGGTTTAGGGTTTAGGGTTTAGGGTTTAGGGTTTAGGGTTTAGGGTTTAGGGTTTAGGGTTTAGGGTTTAGGGTTTAGGGTTTAGGGTTTAGGGTTTAGGGTTTAGGGTTTAGGGTTTAGGGTTTAGGGTTTAGGGTTTAGGGTTTAGGGTTTAGGGTTTAGGGTTTAGGGTTTAGGGTTTAGGGTTTAGGGTTTAGGGTTTAGGGTTTAGGGTTTAGGGTTTAGGGTTTAGGGTTTAGGGTTTAGGGTTTAGGGTTTAGGGTTTAGGGTTTAGGGTTTAGGGTTTAGGGTTTAGGGTTTAGGGTTTAGGGTTTAGGGTTTAGGGTTTAGGGTTTAGGGTTTAGGGTTTAGGGTTTAGGGTTTAGGGTTTAGGGTTTAGGGTTTAGGGTTTAGGGTTTAGGGTTTAGGGTTTAGGGTTTAGGGTTTAGGGTTTAGGGTTTAGGGTTTAGGGTTTAGGGTTTAGGGTTTAGGGTTTAGGGTTTAGGGTTTAGGGTTTAGGGTTTAGGGTTTAGGGTTTAGGGTTTAGGGTTTAGGGTTTAGGGTTTAGGGTTTAGGGTTTAGGGTTTAGGGTTTAGGGTTTAGGGTTTAGGGTTTAGGGTTTAGGGTTTAGGGTTTAGGGTTTAGGGTTTAGGGTTTAGGGTTTAGGGTTTTAGGGTTTAGGGTTTAGGGTTTAGGGTTTAGGGTTTAGGGTTTAGGGTTTAGGGTTTAGGGTTTAGGGTTTAGGGTTTAGGGTTTAGGGTTTAGGGTTTAGGGTTTAGGGTTTAGGGTTTAGGGTTTAGGGTTTAGGGTTTAGGGTTTAGGGTTTAGGGTTTAGGGTTTAGGGTTTAGGGTTTAGGGTTTAGGGTTTAGGGTTTAGGGTTTAGGGTTTAGGGTTTAGGGTTTAGGGTTTAGGGTTTAGGGTTTAGGGTTTAGGGTTTAGGGTTTAGGGTTTAGGGTTTAGGGTTTAGGGTTTAGGGTTTAGGGTTTAGGGTTTAGGGTTTAGGGTTTAGGGTTTAGGGTTTAGGGTTTAGGGTTTAGGGTTTAGGGTTTAGGGTTTAGGGTTTAGGGTTTAGGGTTTAGGGTTTAGGGTTTAGGGTTTAGGGTTTAGGGTTTAGGGTTTAGGGTTTAGGGTTTAGGGTTTAGGGTTTAGGGTTTAGGGTTTAGGGTTTAGGGTTTAGGGTTTAGGGTTTAGGGTTTAGGGTTTAGGGTTTAGGGTTTAGGGTTTAGGGTTTAGGGTTTAGGGTTTAGGGTTTAGGGTTTAGGGTTTAGGGTTTAGGGTTTAGGGTTTAGGGTTTAGGGTTTAGGGTTTAGGGTTTAGGGTTTAGGGTTTAGGGTTTAGGGTTTAGGGTTTAGGGTTTAGGGTTTAGGGTTTAGGGTTTAGGGTTTAGGGTTTAGGGTTTAGGGTTTAGGGTTTAGGGTTTAGGGTTTAGGGTTTAGGGTTTAGGGTTTAGGGTTTAGGGTTTAGGGTTTAGGGTTTAGGGTTTAGGGTTTAGGGTTTAGGGTTTAGGGTTTAGGGTTTAGGGTTTAGGGTTTAGGGTTTAGGGTTTAGGGTTTAGGGTTTAGGGTTTAGGGTTTAGGGTTTAGGGTTTAGGGTTTAGGGTTTAGGGTTTAGGGTTTAGGGTTTAGGGTTTAGGGTTTAGGGTTTAGGGTTTAGGGTTTAGGGTTTAGGGTTTAGGGTTTAGGGTTTAGGGTTTAGGGTTTAGGGTTTAGGGTTTAGGGTTTAGGGTTTAGGGTTTAGGGTTTAGGGTTTAGGGTTTAGGGTTTAGGGTTTAGGGTTTAGGGTTTAGGGTTTAGGGTTTAGGGTTTAGGGTTTAGGGTTTAGGGTTTAGGGTTTAGGGTTTAGGGTTTAGGGTTTAGGGTTTAGGGTTTA